>JAGFPH010001738.1:0-33831 GCA_018207615.1 Philaenus spumarius
ATAATAAAAGAAAATAATAAACATTCCTAAAATCATGAAAATGAATAGCCACAACGATTATCTTACTAGGTTTTATATGAATTGACCAAAGATATAATTTCTTGAAGCCTAGAAATGAAAAACTTACAGTTGAACCAAAATGAAGAAGTGCTTGGATAATTAGTACAGCAAGCGTATGATAGCGCTCATCCTGTTTAGTTTCTAGAACACTTAAGTTTATGGAAAGAGAAAGAGTATCATATTTCGAAAAGAACCAGAGGCTTTGTATCATTAAATGAGCGGTGTGCCTAGCTCTGTCCAAAATTAAGTGCCTCTTGATGGAAGTGTCATTTTAGTAGAAATGTCTTCCCAGGAAACAAAGTAGTTAGTAATAGTCGGACAATTTTTATGGTTGAACCATCGGAATCCAAATAAAATCAGTCATGTCATTTCTTTAATCTTAAGAACGAGAATGCATCTGCTCGCCTTTGACTGATGTACGATGCTGGACGACTGCTGTTCCCTTTATACGGCTATTATTCAATTTCGAGATATACAATTATTTTGTTTATTTTACACTAAATCAGTCATTATTGTTTAGTTAGTCTACGTGTTAGGTGAAAATAGGCTTTTCTCTTGAAGTTGTCAATATTTGTTCCTCGTGGTTAAAAGCTTTTATTTCTAGATTACTGTCACTGTTAGTATTTTTTTAAAGCGATTAAGAACTGTTTTGTTTTGTAAAATGCTTAATTTAAATGTTTTAGAAACAACTAATTGGGTATAAATAGGTTTGACAAATATTTATTGACTTTTAATACTAATCTTCTGTATACATTGAAAATATAATTTGGTTCTGTTACAAAACTTAAACAAAAAAGAATAAAACGTTTCTACTAATCCACTCAAAGTTCCTGATGAGAATGAATTAAGAGTCTGAACAATACTTGAACCTTTCTGCTCTTTAGAGTAGAGACACAACATTATTTAAATTTCTCTAACCAAGTTACAGTAAATTTTTTTTCAGACGACATGACAATCTGTAAACCTTACAAATACATCTGACAATCAGGGAAGTTTTTCTAGAAGAAATGTGAAAGAAATTTTCCTAATGCGGTAGGCGCCAAATAAACAGTATTGAAATTAAAACAGCTGTTCTTGGTTTTAAAACAGCTGATTTCATTGTTGTCAGGCTACTTTGTTTGCTATTACTTTCTTGTTTGAGGTTGGTAACCACTCCAGAGAAAGTTTTTATCGTAGAGCATTGTTTTCGCACATACGGAACAGGAAGAAAGGTTTAAAGTTTGTTTTGATATTAATTGTAAAGAGAATAATACAAGTGAGAGCGGGACATGATTTGAAATTATCACACAAGTTCAAAACGAAAGGTATTGTTACGAGCAAAACACAATAAATTACATTACTATTCAAAACTGGAATCTTGTTCATCCATTAAAATTCATTTTTCTGAGGAAAATTCATCACACCGAAATGTCATCAGGAAATAGTTTCATGAAGTTGACGGCTTCCGTTTGAACGTCATTTTCGTTTCATTTTACAATAAATTCAGGTTGAAAAATTTTGTACGTGTTTAAAAACTGACTTCATTCCTTGAAATCATACGTCTAGTTGATCACATAACGTGTCTATCATGGGGTAAAAGACAGTCACTTTGAAGCAAGATTTTGACTCTTGCAAGCCTTTCATCCTCACTCAGTTCATTGTTTTAGCGATTCTGTTTTGGGCAAAACCGAGCTCTATACGCCAACGCACACACATTTTTGAAGTTTCTTCACTAGGTTTCGCTGTGAAATACTGAATCTTTTTCTAAAAGGGGCCCCATGTTTTCAAAGAACTTTGTATTAAATAAATTACATTAAAAATTCACATTTTATAACAATAAAGTCGTTTTGGATAGATTTCTTAGCAAATGACGAAAACAATACACTTTTTACATTTCTCCCATAGAAATCCAAGCACTGCCCCGGTTGTCCCGGCGATAGTTACGGCGCTGACTCCCGTTTAGAATACAAACTGATCAACTTTGAAACATAAAGAACAAAAATACATATTAGGTTATTGCACCTCAATGTTAGCAATGAAAACCCTGAGTTTCTACAAAATGTATGGTTTTAAGACGGAAGTCGTGTACACCTAAATGGTTTCTTGGATCTCAACGTTCTGGCGATGTCGTAGAGAAGCCACAACAAAGTGAGCGAATCATAATATGGTGCGCTGTATCAGGGTGAAACATACTGGATCCGTATTTCGTTGAAGATGATAACGGGAATGCTGTTACTGTAAATTACTTAGATGTTGGTAAATTACAGAGAGAAGGTTCTTCAACCTTTTGCAAAAGATTGAAGAGGTTTTGTCGTGCTAGCAATTTGACTTTTGATTCCTAGTGGTTCCAGCAACATGGTTCCAGCAAAATGGCACCACCAATCTCACCACAGTAGCCACTACTGCTTTACAACAGGAAAACTTTAATAACCAAGAAAAAAAACTTTCCATACCCTTCACACGCCCTTTGACCTAACTCTTATTTGTGGAAAAGCATCTTCCGAAATGAGCTACCAACTATCATTGCAGAGATTCGTGAAGAAATAACTAGATATGTTTGAAGAGTATGTAACAATCCTTTTTGACAAACATGTTCAAAGTACTTCAACAATGCTATGAGAGTTGATTGAAACTTATGTACAGAACATATTTGTGTGAAAACTAAAGTTTACAGTTTCCTTTTGCATGTACAGTTGTATTAAAATAAAACATTTTAAACTAATACAATTTCAGTATTGTTTATGTGGTACTTACCGTACTTGTATAACAGTTTATATTTAAGTGAGTCTAACTTTGTATTAGTAATCATAATAATCCGTAATAAGGCAGTCCCCATTACTGCTTTACACAATACGTAGTACCACTTTACACGACACTTTGTCGGAACGCATCTACTGCGTATAGCGGGGACTGCCTGAAGGTAATTTAACTGTAATAATCTACCTACAATCTTCTTGAGATATCCCAAGAATAACAAGATTATAAGAAATGTACATTTTTATATTTACATAATTTATACAGATTTGTACAATCATGCTATGAAGGTAGTAGATAGGCACAGAAGAATATTTTGTGAAATATCAAACAAAACACAAATATAGCAACTAAATACATAAGAAAAGAGTAAACAAAAGCTAAGATTTGTTTTTATAAATAATTTTTGTTCATATTAAAGTATACTTTTAAAATAACATAAGAAAGAAAAAGGTATCATAGCATTGCCTACTGCAGCGAAAATGGAATAGTATATTATTTATATACGATATATTTTTTATGGGCGAGCTAGCCGAATTACACACAATGAGCCAGAACTGGAATAATTCGGCTTCACTAAACAGTGACCAACGAAGAGGATAAGGAAAAGCTGTTAAAAGCATAGGCGTAATAAGGACGACCATATGGGGGGGGGGGGGGGGTTGGAAATGTTTGTTTAAATGAAGATGCAAAATAACACGTTTCAGGCTTCCCAAAACTACTTTAAAATGATATATGTATGTATACTTTCCCCTTCTAATTGTGATTCAGGCCTATTTTAGAATAATTTAGAATAGCAACCATGACTCATCCTCGCCAAATCTTTGCGTGCACTGCCTGGAACACACACAGCGTTTTTTTGTCGGCTGCGGATTAGTTGCCGTCGCCGCTATACAATTTTAAGTGTGCACACAGGGCGGTAAAATTTCGACTCCGTCAAGGTCTTATTGGGATTCATTAAACTTTAGTGTCTAGTTCATCAATCACGAAGTATTTTATCTAATATATTATTTCTTTTAATGTTTTATTGATATGAACAGAGAGCAACTCTCGCTTTATTTTTATTCCGTCGCCGATTGAAAATGAAGCAAAAAATACACTTATTTGGGTTTATCGAATCAATAAATAAAAGAAGAGAAGATTTTGGAGCATTCTACATTGTGTTTCCTGATTTGAGGAACTAGAAAAAACATTTTTCAATTATTTAAGAATGTCGGTTTAGTCATTTGACGAACTGCACACGCAGCTGAAGAATAGTATTATACGAAAAAAATACTAAAATAATAAAAATTGGCGTGCATTTGGTCACGTTCACTTCTGTTCCGGCGCAGACGGTGGAAAATCCGTCGATTGTAGTGGCAGCGAACGGCTGCACAGCTACCATCAGCGGTAAGTAAACCGATCGTTTATTTTTCCGACCAATATTTATCATGGTCTCTCCTTCGCGTCACTGTTGATATGATGGCGACGGCAAATAACCCGTAGCGGACGAAAACTGCGTGTGTTTTCAATGCCATACACTACTGCATCGTATATCAAATAAAGTGCCAGTGCTCAATTTGACCAAAGATAATGACAGCAATATATTGATAACTTATTGTAGCTTGACATTTACATAGGTGTTGAAAACAAGTTATTCTTAAGAGTGTATTTTAATGTAAACAAAGTGTGAAATTTTTTACAATGGGGGGGTTATAACCCCCAAAACCCCCTCTGGTTACGCCTATGCTTAAAAGTGATAAATTGAACTTTATTTAGGAATCCTACTACAGAACCATAATATTTTGGGTACATCTAACATGTGTAAAACTAAGTTTCTACGATGAAGTAAAAAATAAAGGTGGGAAATTATAAAGCAATTTTAATTTCGGCCAAAACGATGTTCTGAGCTAACAGATAAATAAATCATTGTGTTCAATAAAATGCAGAATGTATAAAAAACATACTGTATGTCAAAAAACACACAGACACGAAATATGTAATCAGTATTGATGACTCGATTTTCTAAATGTGGAACCCATATAAAAGGTGAGCGTTTGACCATATGAGCTCTAGCAGTAAGCCAATGTGTATCTTGATTGAAGCAAACAAAATTATTAATACTAATTTAAGCGATATCAACCACCAAAGATCTTGATTTTTTTTTGTCTAGATTTTTGATTGTACTGTGTTTTTCAATTAATATTCTACAGTCAGCAAATCATTTAATTCTAAAGTGTAACCGTTCTATATACCCTTTTCCACAAATTCTGTTTCGCTGAAAAACTAATTGAAAAAACCCTAAATACACAGATACCCACACTAAGGTCCTGTACTCTCTTTAGGCACAAGAGCATCGTGAGCTCCCTCTGAGACCTCCTTCAATCCCCGTTAGGTACTGGGGCATGACTTGCTTGCTCTTAGACCTCCCTCAAACCCCCTCAGGTACGGGAGCGTAGTGAGCTCCTATGAGACCTATCTCAACCATCTCAAGTACGGGAGCATGGTCAGCTTCCTTTGAAACCTACCTCCTCAAACCCCCTCAGGTTCTGGGGCATGATAGCATTCTTAGACCTCCCTCAAACCCTCTAACAGGAGCGTTGTGAGCTCCCTATAAGACCTATCTCAACCCTCTCAAGTACGGGGGCATGGTCAACTCCCTCTGAAACCTCCCTCAAACCCTCTCAGGTGCTGGGGCACAATGAGCTCGTTCTTAGACCTCCCTCAAACCCCCTCAGGTATGGGAGACTGTAAAATGTTCATACAATAAGGAGGCAATACAATATTGTAGCCATTAAAGTACTTTATTTGGCACCAGAACGCTGGAATCTATTTCCCCGGAGGCACAGCCTTCTAGAAGAGTAGCGCCACATGTTAACTATGAAATAGTAGAAATTTAACCTATACATAGTTTTGGCTCAATTTATTATCCATACTATAAATGTATATTAGAATGGGATTTATAGTGTTTAAAGTTTAAGTATCTATTTAAGTTTAGTCAAACTACGTTTCATTTCCACAAATTTATAATTTCCTGTAATAGCTTGGAAAGAGTAGTTCATTTTTAATACGGAAGAAGTCGGGGTATAACAGCTATGACAAAGAGTAAAGATCAAATAGTACAGTTACAAGAATACAATGCTACTGAGTAAAGGACAAATAAAAGTATATGCATACATTTGAAGGAAAAAGACAAGCAATAATAAATATGTTTATGGTTAAGTACTTATTACATGTAATTGATAGATAGATGAAGACACAATAATACTTGCAATTAATTGATAGGTAGAAATACATTTTGTACGTATTTAGGTATAGAAACAGATACAAGTACGAATGCAACATTTAAACATTTAACCACAAATAGATATTTAGACCACCATTAGTTCTGTACAGTCTCCCCAGGTTAGTCACCACAAGCCATCCACCACGGAGACAACATAATTAACAAACCATTAGGACAGCCAATCTCATCGTCTCCGTCAGGACAATCTGGTTTTCCATCGCACTTTTCATCGGCACAGTACGTGCTCTTTCCATCTGAACACCGGACACTGTCGTCAGCCCGACAACGTTTCGCAGTAGGGGTACTAGCGTTGATTACGGATAGCGATGGTTGCGAAGGAGCTATCGTTACTATCCTTGGCTCTATATAGAGACATATTTATTTATATCAAAATATATTTTTAAATTAAAGATGAAATAGAGAAATGAAGAATGAAGTTGTTAAGGACAGAATAAATTGTAGTTCAGATCAAGTAAAGAAGTAGAAGGGTGGAAGGTGTTTCTTCAAAACGACTGATTAATGTAAATCTTTGTTGATAAAATAAATTACAATTAATTATTATATAATCTTCTAATAGTTGTGACAAGCCTTTCTTTTGGTGATACAGTAGTAAATATTATAAACTAAATATGTGTGGTGTTGTATAGCATTACATCAGCCACGTAGGCAATGATAACCGCTCAGGTTTTTCGCCTCAAAAAAAAAAAAAACATCAGCTATGTATGATTTATGCAACTAACCTATATTTACATAATTAATACTCTGACATATAGATGAACACAAATAAATGTATTTAAACAATAGATGTTGTAGCGGCATTTAAAAAAATATATAGGACGGCTCAAAAGTCTGTGAACACGTTATACTTTTGTAACCATTGCAGATTACGCAACAAAACTTGGTACATCGTTTTTCTACCAAAAAACCTAAATTTTTAAGCAATTATAATGTTTTATTACCTCAGGTTGACGGCCCACAGGGCATCGGAATAAAATCTTAAATAGGAGCAAACATCAAATTAAAGGTCTATCTTAGGAGAACACAATGCCACAAGTCAGACATCAAAAAGTTCACCCGACACAAAATGGCGGCCGTTTAAAGTTACAATATTGGGCATTTTGAAAATGGTTTAATTTTACTGATTGGCAATAGGTCTACCTTTAAAAGCAAAACTCCGACAATGCACACTAGAAATTCCTGCTGAGATGCTACAGAGCGTTATGAATGGCTACTACACCCGCCTAGCTCACTGCCAAACTGCAGAAGGAAAACAGTTTGAGCATTTATTGTAAAAAAAGTAAGCTGTTATGAAAGTTTATTGGTAGTTGCTATTTTTTAACATGTAGTAAACATGATTTGAAATAAAAATTGTTCCTCACCCTACTTGTAAATTGTCACTTGTAAGTCACTCACTATCCACAAAAACTGGTCCTACTGCTAGTGTGTATATTGTATGCAGTATTTCAAATATAAGATTTGTAACGCCATCATTGTATTAGATTAAAAGTATTTCAATCAGGAAAAAAAGAGAAAGAAAAATAGTTCTAAAGTCATATATGAAGAATAGATATAATAAGGAGAATTAAGTTAATAAATAAATTAGATGAAAAAGAAAGAACACAGACAAAAATAAGAGCAATTAAACAATACTAAATTAGAATTTAAAGTATAAAACTACCTCTAAACAGCATTGGAGTTAGTTTAGTTAAATCTAAAATTTAAGCTGTCAAATAATGAATTAACCTTCAATCGGGCGCATTGATTTTGAAACATGATTCGGAGCTCAAGGAAGCAGCTTCCAGGAGTACAAAAAAAATTAACAAAAAGTAATACGAAAAAAATATTTATACAGAAACATATTTGCAGTCAAATATATTTATAATTTCATTTCAGTACTCACAAGAAAATAAACTCCGGAATCTCTGAAACACAATAAGGGTGCTCAAGTAGTCGACTTCCAATCTTTACGCAGACCACTCCACTTTACGCAAATAACAATACTTAAGGAGGGAGGTAAGGTTTGTTATCTTTTCTTAGAAAGAGGCTCAGTGATTATGATGAATACTAAGACTGGCAGCCTTGTAAAAGTTATGTTTTTCTAAAAACATCCAGTGACCCGGAGGTAACCTCTGTGAAGCGCCCGATGGTAGGTCAATAAAGAAAAACTGTTTATTTTCAAATTATAGTTGAAGTTATCTCTATATAACATATGAGAAAGTTTCGTGAAATGTTTGTAAACTACAAAGTGTTTAAAGTTTTCAATAAAGGCAACATCTTTTTTGAGCAACTAATAGTGAATCGGATAAATTTGGGTGGATTAAATTACAGGTTTCTATCACAGTTTTAACTGAGATTCAGGACCCTTAAACATATTTCACGCTGTGTTCGATGATACCGGTACCTACTTGTAAAATGGTATAACAGTATTCCACATGAATATTACAAAATAAAATTGGATTTTCTACTTTGAAAAGTTTAGTAGACCTTCCACTTATAATTATTTTGCTAAATTATTGTTACTTTAAATATTGATCACAGCCTGATATCAACTACTGAAAATAACTGAAATATTTTAATTAAATAAATTCGCATAGAATTTTTGAAATTACTCTAGTAACTATTTATTTCGCTACCACTACGCCTCACCAGGTGTTATCGGTGGACATCCTTGTTCATCTCTTCCATCGATACACTCTTCGACGCCGTTACATCTCGCATCAGATGGTAAACAGTTTTCACCGTTCACAGTGGAACATTCTATTTGACCTTCCTCGCATTTAGGATCAGAATGAGGAGAGGCTAAGTAAAAGAAAATTAAGTAAAACACAAACGAAAATAAGTCGGTATAAATAATAAATAAATCATAGTTGTAATAAAATAAAGGAAAACATAAAATTAATTAAATTGTAATTATAAAAAGTAGTTTACGGAAAACATAAAAGGAGAGTGGGCATGAGACCGAAAATGGAGTTTGTTTAGATGTTAAGTTTCTTTTAAAACTGTAGGCACAATGATTTTTCTTCTACTTTGTTAGTTTTTACTTTTCTGCGGGTCGCTACTGAGTTCAGGCTAATAAGGATGGTAAATTTATCTCTTTAAAATTGTAGATTTGGTTTTTGGATTGATACAGAAATACCGATCATATTTTGTTGAACAAACATACACATTTTACAATTTGCTTTGCTCCAGTTCTTTACGCATTGGTTCAAATTTTAACCCTAGAATCCCAACGCTTATAACAGTCTCAATATTCCTAACGCTTAGTCTACGAGACGACGGGTAAAATAAGGGAATAAATACTTAAAAAGAAAAAAGTAATCCGTTGTATTAGCACTTTATCAACACAAATTAATGTAATACAAACAACTACAAACAGTTTTAACTAGTTTATTATTCCTGAACACATTCAAAGCACCACTTAATGGTCACCACGCATTACTTTTGAACAGCAAAAGAATTTTGTCATTCAACGCTTCTTATTGTCATGGATGGGCCAGAGTAAGCTAATATTTTTTCTCTGAGGTTCTTGTTGTACAGGTTGAATAACAGGAACTTCTTGATGCAGGTCGTTGGCATCGCAATGTAATTCGAAAAGTAACACCACTCCCAAAGCCCCTGTTTTCGCACAAATAAACACACACAACCAGTTTCCGATACACCAACGTGGCTGTCTGGGTAGCGAATAAAACAACTGGAATGGTGGGAGCGGACACTACAACGGAGCAGGGATGGGGAACGAAAACATGGCGACCATCGTCTACCAGACGAAGCGTTGGGATTCTAGGGTTAAACGTAATGTGTTCAGTTTTATACTTTTATCAAGTAAAAATAACAAATGAAACAAAATACTTTGTTTATTTATCTTTCAATTAAATAACATTATAAAATAATTAAAGATAATCAAACACGAAGGTCATTCAATAATGAAAGAGTCAAACATCTGCAGGGAGTGCACGATTTATATAATCCATCTTCCTTATAGCCATCAGGGGGTATTATGTGGAACAAATTTGTGATGATGAGGTCAAGAAAATGTCTTAGATTATCTACGACATCAAGATAAGGATTTTTTACAGGAGTCTTATTTAGAAATGGATCAGTTGTACCATTGTTGTAAGGAGATACATTGAAAATTAAAAAAATGTTAATCTTGAGTACATAAATCGTGCAGCTATTTGTTTCTTTAACTACTAAATAACCCTCATGTTTCATTGCCTTTAACTATTTAATTCATTCACGTTATACAGTTTCTTTAATTCAAAGATAATCTATTATAAGTCTGATATTTTGTTGTTGTTTTTGTTAAGGCTCTGCTCTAGCAAAAGAGAAATCATCTGGCAACTCTAGTGCCTCAAACTATAGCCGTATCTAAACAGTGGAGTATCTTGCAGCTGAGTACTTGGACATTTAAACCTGACTTTTGTAATTGCGTGGTGAGAAAAAACAAAACATTCTTTATAAAATTGCAGATATGGCTTGCGATTTCCTTTTAATTATTAATTTTTTATCGTGTAAGGAAAACGTCAAACTTGGTACTTACAAAATGTCAAAAATACATAACGAATGAAAGAGATTTAAAAAAATGTAAAATACAAAACGGTTGCGTATTGTGATTGTGGTTAAATTGAGACCTTGCAAACTAATTTATGATCAAAAATAAACTAAATAAATGGTTTTACAAGATAAAAAACCAAGATCGCCGCCTCTTCAGCGACCATTAAGGATTTTATTTTAAAAAATTATTCAAATTGAAACTAAATTACTAATAAAAACGAATTAGTGTAGTGTATCTGATATTGAATTATTCTCAATATTCTGATATTGAGTTTTTACACAAATAAAAGAACAATAAATTATTCATTGAAGGGTGTTGAAACCTATCTTTACAGATAGCAAATCTGTTTCTAGCTGAAGGAACACATTAAACATCATACAATTACTGTTTTTTCTGATCACTCTTTGTCCGAAAGTAAAAGTAATAACTAACAACTCAAAAGTTATGCAAAAATTATTAAATTTATCATTGAAGCAAATGATGTTCAAAAGCATTGAAAGGAAATGAGGATTGAAGCAAATAAGGATTTAGGCGTAAATAATACATAAAACAAAATCATAAAAATGTATGTCCTCATAATGTTTGCCTCTCCTGTATCAATACTACTTACCTGTTATCAGAAGACAGGTAAAATAATAACTTTATATTTCTAACCTCAGCATGAAACCTTACCTGCAGATTCACGGAAGGAAAAGTTCTGATCAGACACTGTAAAGTTTCCAATTTTGTGATAGTTTTGAATTTGGTCTAAAATTTTATTTTTGATTGTGTCGCCGTCAGGATTATCTGACACAATGTCCAAGGTGACTTTCAATTCAAATGGATCGGATAACCTGAAAAATACACAGTTTCAGAACAAACTATATAAAAACCAATGCGTAAGTACTCCTATATGTGTTATATGTTTAGAAGTAAAAGATTTCACGGTGAAAGTAAATTACAAAGAATTAATTTTACTATAGCAAACCTAAATGCAAAACAGATCAGAAATTGAAAATCAAAATTGTTAAATTTGTTCGTTACAATGCCTATACATGGAAAGTGTAAACAGAAAAGAAAATGTAGGCTACAATATTATAGAATTTTTTAAATTTTTTATCCTCATCCACAAGATATAAAACTCCAAATTATTGTTGTAACTTTCCAGCCGACATGTCTATAAACATCTGTAAGTAATCCTGAAAACTGTTCAGTAACCTCAATGAAAATTGTAAAGTGTTTAAAATATGGTACAAAAAGAACTAGTGTAACTTAATCTATTAATTTTTCAACTGGTTTATTAAAACTCCATTTCAGTTTGTATTGTTGATTTGCCTTTTAAATTCAAATAAAACTGTTACTTAACATTTTTTTACATAATAATTGTGAGTTATGAGCAGGCGTTGCCAGGGGGGCTTGGGGCTTAAGCTACCTCCAAAGAAAAAAATAAGTAAAAAGAGTATTAACCAATAAATACAAAACAAGGTCAATAAAATTAAGATTCTAAAGCTGCTTTTAACACCAATCCTACTGCAGCTTCGCCTGTTTGTTTTTAATTAAATATTAAATAGATCTGCTGTATGTATCTGCAAGGTAAAACAGATTTGGAAGGTTTTTAATAATTTCTCATTCTAGAGACACTCTTATTAGCCAAAACATTAAATGACAACAATTAACAATTGAGTCCAACGCTGCATGTATCCGATGGGATGCAAGACCTGTTTAACACTTCTGCAAACTGTCAATATATTCAGAATAGTAGGTAGACAAAAAATCTACATAACATGCTTTTTTATGAGGGTGGATCAAATATAAACGGTAATTTTGCTATTCTACTTACCACGCAGTTCCTAGCTAGATGATGTCGAGAGCAGTTGATGTTTGGTTTGTTAGGAGTGGGGGAACCGGCTTGGTAAGTGGGTTCTGTCATCAGTAGAGCCATGACTGAGCAAGAGGTATGATCGTCGGTTGCACAATGTATCATCATAAAGTTTTTAACCAATGAGGGCATTAAACCCTCAACAAATTTTAGTCGATTGAAGGCACAGTTTGGGGACAGTACACTGGCTCAGAATCGGGTGTATACATGGCCTAGAGAATTTAAGGGTGGTGAGAAAAAATAAAGGACATGATCAACGCCAAAGGAAAAGCCTTACAGGTGACAAAATCCGTGCCATTCAAGAGTTTATAAGTAGGTATCATCTATGGGAGTGTTCAATCCATTATCACTGATCATCCTGGCTTCACAAAAATTAGTGGCCGGTTCCGAAGTTGTTGACCAGAAATCAAATATGGGTCAGGTCGGAGATCGCTAAAAGACTTCTGAATAGATTTCGACAAGGAGAGAATTTTTAGAGGCGCATCATCCCATGTGATGAGACGTGGGTACATCATTACACTCCCCAATCAAAAATGGCGAGTAAAGAGAGGCGAAAGAAAGATGAAGGCTGCCTAGTGAAGGCCAACAGTGAATGTGGCCTATTATTGCCAGTCAGCAAAAGCAGTCTACCGAAACAAAAGATGAGGATACCTAACAGAAATGCCATCCTTCTTCATGTTCACACCGAGTTTTTGACATGGAATAAATTGGAAGAAATGCGCAGGGAAACCCTCAAACCCCCTCCTTATAATCCAGACTTCCCCCTAGTGGCTATTGTTTGTTCGCACCCTTGAAGGAATCACTTGGATGAAAACGATTCGGAAACAATGAAGAAGTCGAGCAACACGTGCGCAATTGACTCACAACTCGCCCTCATTCTTTTTAAGAGAGAGGGATACTGAAAATTCCAAATCATTGTCTAAAGTGTATGGAGCTTGTAGGAGCTTTGTGGATCTTCATTTAAACATGCTTTAGCCCCTCCTTGGACAAATCCTGTTTGTGCCCCCACGTGAGCCTACAAAGGCTTAAAAAATATACTTTCCTTGTAACTTTAACCAGTAACAAAAACAATACACATACCTATCAATCTTAATAACATCAGATGTTTGACTACCAGGCACATCGTCATACAAGCGGTCCACGACTGTGCTCAAGTTCTTTGAAAAATCTTTGAATAGTTGACTGTTAGGGTTGTCATACTCTTGCCTGTGTGGTTCTGTCACACCTAATGAGACGCGATAGAATGCTGAAACATAATACAGAAATTTTTATTAATTTAAAGCTGTTCCGGTTTGTATTGTTTTTAAATGGGAATTGTGTAAGTATTAAACAACTATGAATCACATTTTAGAAAACAGATACTAATGACAAAGTTAGTTGTGCTATAGAATGTTAAAAAAACACACAGAAACATAGGAATTGATTTTTTATTGTACTGGAAGCTGTAGCAGACACCACTAACAACCATGGGCACCCATACCTATGGACAGAGGGGGCTAGCCCCCCTCCCCCCACAGCTCCCAGGGAAAGGAAAATATGTACATTATTAATTATAGTCGGGTATTTTTCTTTAAAGAGATAAGCATTAAAATATGTTTTAAATTGTAATGTGCCGTTTGATTTTACATATACTTATTTTATTTTTTACAAGAGTTCAAGCATGAGCTGAGCTGGGTCACTACTTGGTGCGGCCTCTAGGAGTGTTATAGGTCATTGCGTATTCACTGACGGTGTAAAGGTACAGACTCAATGCTGTGTGGGTTAATAATTCACCTGAACAGCCAAATTGGCTTTCCAAATTTTAAAAGTTTTCATGGGGAGGTCAAATATATTCCTGGACTCCTTTTGCCGAAGGAGGGGAGGCTACTCCTTAACACGTTCACTGCTATGCAAATTTCGTATTTCCTATGCTAGGAGCTGAAATTTTATTTTTTGTATTTATAGTCTAAATGAGTAGAAATTACTCTAAATACGGGAATTGGCGTGCAAAGCACGCAATATATTGTGTATTGAAAATACTCCCAATACGGAGGTTGGCACGCAATGTACTAAGTGTCGGCCGCTTCTCTTAGTGTTCAGTGTCAAGCTCACATGTGCGTCCTTAGCAGTGAACATGTTTCCGGATTAATCAAAGCAAATTTAAAAAAAAATTTTGTCAAAATCAATTTTGTTAAGTTACAAATAAATGTGAATTGATTTTGATAAAGAATTTCATAGCTTGAGAGGACTTCTCAATTATAATAAAAACTTTTGTGTTGTGTTAGATTAAACAGAAAGAAAACAAAACTGTCGTTTGCCTTGTACATCCTGAAAACATTTACGCTCCTTACCCGTTGCAATGCACTATGGTGACCTTTAGCAGACGGGTAGTACAGTGAACGAAGAAGCGGTCTTTGGCCTGTAATGCACTCCCCTCCTCGCGGCATCCTATTTAGGACTCACCAACCATCTTACCCCTGAAACTGTATTTTGTTGTTTTGTTTTCAGTCGGTGTTGGTCTTAAACTTTGCGAATGATCATGTCATTTAGAGTGGAAAGTGAAAGCGTTTAGTTTTATCTTTAAATCAAAAATGGGAAGCAACTAAACGATTAGACGGAGGTGATTCAACAAGAAAAGTGGCAAGTGATTTAAGTATTTGGGAAGTGACTGTCGGGGATTGGAGATGAAATAGATCGGAAATTGAAAAGTGGGTCCCTCAACGATATTCAAATAAAGAAGAGACGAGATAACAATAAAATTAAGCGAGTATGAAAAAACTTCAGAAGAAATATTTTTGTGGTTTTTATTACAGTATCCAATTGCTTTTGTTTGAGTACATTATCAAAATATGTTTGTTTATTTAAAACTATATTATTTAAAGCCAAATAAAATAGATTTTGAAATACGTTTGGCTCCAAATCAGCTTATAATGACATAAATGACGCATGAACTTGCTTGCACCTCAATGGTTTTCTCACGGCCTATCATATTATCCAAGTTTTTGGTTACCCGAGGTCTGTCAGGTCCTAATTACCTTCGGATAGTTGAGGTTCTACTGCATTAGAGCTAATTTCGTTGCGGCACAGAGCATTCGTTCGTGAAACTGTAAACCCGGAGTTTTATTCCTTGTGCGACCTTTTGGCTGTTAATTTTTTTAAATATTTTAATTTTGTATATTTGATGTAAATAGTGGTTTCAGTTGTTTCCTTGTATAACTTTAATTTTTGAATTGAAAACTTTTTTAGGCGCGTTAGGCACTTTTTTGCGTACGGAAAAATCATTGAACTCGAGGGACGTCACCGTCACCAACAATTAAAAGCAAATGTATGTACGAGTAACATTTAATGTAACAGCTGATTTCACCCATCATCTGTAAACCCAGTGTATATTATAGTTTGAGGTTATGTTTACAACTTCACAAGAAATTATAACGATTGAAGTTGTTAAGCAATTATTTAAGGCTCTATCTTATCTCCACAATTATTTAAGACTCCGTCACATCTCCACAATTATTTAAGATCCTATTACAACATTAATACATTGATTAAAAATACTTCTTAATAACTCGAAAAGTTAATAAAGTTAACTTATGAAGCTAAAATGTTTTCACTTCTGACGGCAGTCCCACGACTGCCTGTTTCTTTTTACTTAGCCTATATTTAACAATATTACCAACAAAAGTATTGATTTTAAAAATAATCCTTTCATATTTTAAACTGGAGGAGTCCTCTGTGTGCGATGTTTTGTGTTTCAGAATTAATGCGACTTCTGTAAGGTCACTATTCCGAGGCTACCTTTTGAAGTATATTTTAATTAAACAGTAGATTAAAATACAGGGTGATTCTGCAACAACAAAGCAGAGGCTGATCATTTGGGTCAAAATAAAAAAAAAATTAAGCATCATACAAACTAGTCATTGATTCTGTCATGTTTTAAAATAGCCGACAGTGAGACGAGTAAAACAACAATGCTGGCTTTCTTTCCTCACACAGCACCAGTAAATAAATCAAGTCAGGTAGCCACTTTATAATTGTTATGATGACATTATTGTCTATTAATAAAAGAGTGAGTAACAGGAAGTTATATTTGTTACTGGTTGGAAGATATGACTGAATAGAAATATTTATTATTCATCTAGTGTAACAACGTGTGTATAACTAACGCACTGCATCAGTTACTGACGGGTGTTTCAAAAAGGATGCAACCCAAAGTTTAATAAGTTACGCATATGTAAATTTTTTCTTCTCCAATTATCAGTTGGCAAAATTGTTCTCATATTTGACTCCTCATGTGTTGTTGTAATGCACTAGTGATATTCCAGTATTCATTTGTCACTATGTTGTTTTCCAAGGATGAACATGTGTTTCTTATCAAGACTTATTGTGCGTACAAACGAGTAAAAGACGAGTTCCATTACAATTTCCAATTCTTCAGTACCTAATAAGTTGCATCTGTCTTCGCGTGGCTGGCAGTGTACATGATCGGAAAAGCACAGGCCGACCATCACTGTTAACAGGTAATTTCTGGACGATGTAAAAGAACGTTTGGATCGGTAACCCAGCAAATCACTTAGAAAGTTATCTTCACAGGACTGACTTTCACTCTACCGCTTTTAGGTATACTAAAAAATTTAAACTGCTTGCTTGTCCCATCGGTGTCGTTCATGAACTTAAAGAAGTTGTCCACGGTAAACGTCTACGGTATTGTCGTTGAATGCGTTCTCTTGTTAACGACAAGGATATTGAAATGTTGGATCATGTTTTTTCTAGTGATGAGGCATGGTTTCATTTGGATGGTTACATTAACAGCTAAAATTGCTGAAAACCTCACTCGTTTCACGGACGACCACTACATGCACGTAAAATTGGTGTTTGGTGTGCAATCTCCTGGTGTCGTGTTATAAGGCCTTTACTTTTTGACAAATCCGTAGTTCGTGTGGTTTATCGCAACTTAATTGAACAATTTATAGCCTTGTTAGATTTAAACAAATGATATTGCTGGTTCCAGCAGGTACGCAACGTGTTATACTTCTAATGAAATGCTGGATATGTTAGGGGAATTTTTTGGTCATCATTTTATATCAAAAGGATTGTGACCTCCAAGATTCCCAGATCTTACTCCTGCAAACTTTATCCTTTAAGGATATTTAAAAAGTAAGGTTTTTCAAAACAGTCCTCATTCACTTGACGAATTGAAGGGTAACATTGAAAGTGAGATTTCAATCATTACTGACCAATGTTATGAAACGTGTCCAAACCTGCATTGCAAAAGGAGGAAGTCATTTTGAAAATTTATTATTAAAGTTTAAAGGTAATTTGAATATTGTATAATTATATATATAATGTTATATTAATTTCTAAAGTAATAAATTCACGTCATCAAAAATAGTGTTGGATCTTTTTGAAACACCTGTATTTGTGTGAAGGTCATGGATATTTGTATAGTTACTTTTAAAAAGATAATTTTAGGTGATGAAATTTATTTGTTATCTACAATATATAAATGAATGTTTGTTTGTTTGTTACTTTGTCCTCTACAGACTCAAAACTATTCAACCGATTTCACTAAAACTATTCACAATTTGTCCATATTAATACCAGGAGCGTTTTGAGATTACAATTACTACAGTCCAAGGAGTTAAACAGGGGTTGCTACTGCAATACAATACAATAAATTTAATGTAAATTGGACTAACTTCCTACAAGCTATAAAGCTAAAATAGTGTAATAAAATGATATAAAAAACATTTGCAGCTAGATTATTAAAGTCAAAGGGATGAACTGGGAAAAATACCCTCAAAATTAAATAATAAAGTTAATACACTTATTTTTTCTAAAAAAACTGCTTAATTAATTTCAATAAAAATTTGACAATTTATATCTTTTAGTACCAGGATTGTTTAGAGAACATGGTCACTACAATCAAGAGATTAAAGTGGGGTATCCCTATACAATAAATATAAATTATTGCATTAACTTCCTATAAAGCTATAAAGCTAAAATTGGGTAGGCCTAATATTATTGAGTGGCGGCTGGTGAATTATTACCTTGGGGGTTCAAATCTACCAGGAGGGGTCCTGCAAATTTGTTTTTACATTTCTTAGAAAACATAAGAATTTCTACTTTTAGGCCTGTTTTTACTAAAATTTGGTTGTTTTAAGACATCTCTGAAAAGCGTGCAATGAGATAAAATCGGGTTACAGTTTTCATGATAGGCCTAGATCGGAGTATAGATATTAATTATAAATGGAAAATTGAGAACAATGTTGTCTTACATAGAAGCCTAAACTTTATTCATTAGTTTATTTAAGTTTTCAGATGATAAAGTGACTCGTAAATAATGAAGTGACACAAATACCTGTGTACTTTAATAGCACACTTTTCTTCAAGAGGTAAAGAAGAAAAGTAAACCTTAGCAAAGATGTAACGCTGTTCATTCTAAAAACTTTACCTTAACACAACGCTAATAACAACACTGAACTGCAATAATAATATTTAATAATATGTCCACACTAACACAAACTTAATCCATGAACTTCATAGAATGCAAAACTGACATAACCTATAAATCAAAGAAGTAAACAAACACCAACTACGCAAAGGAAAATGTAATCCTAATGTTTTTTACAAAACATAGTTTTGAACATCAGTTTCGGCTATCTTCGGAAGGAGTCTGGAGTCGCTGCATTTAGATTGCAGCGGAAAACAATGTTGAAACGGCTATTCCCACTGTTCCCCTGTACCCCCTCGCCTAGGCCAGGAGGCTCATTCTTTGAGTTGAACCAAGCAGCTGAAAACGACGTAGTATAGGTGCGCATTGTTACTCTGTGTCGTATTTTAACAACTTTTCACTCTATATTGTTAGATTTATGAAAAAAGTACTAAATATTTATAGTTGTTAAAATATTATGTCATTAACGCAATTTGCTAATTTGCTTGGGGGTCCACTGAACCAGTGAACTTATAGCACGAGTCGCCACTAATATTATTCTTAAGTGGTACAAAAAACCATTTTCAATTATATTACTTACGTCAAAGGGACGAAATAGGATAACTACCTTTAACATTAAATAATAATTAAAATGGGATAGCTATCATATAAAATATATTGTTTTAACACCCATATGTTTAATACGCCCCCCCCCCCCCCCCCCCGACCTGATCAGAAGAATCTAATTCTAGCCACAAGTCTCTTTAAAGTCAATTTTTCAATGCACTCAATAAATTGTGTTACGTAGATAATTTTAATGCGAGTTTATTTCCGGGTCAATTAGTTCTACATTAAAAATATCTGTGTACCAAAATAGTATATTAAAAACAATTTTTATATTAGAATTTTACTAAATTAATTGTTCCACATTTAAAATTAATGTTGTTAACACAAATTAAAAAAGAAAATCAAAATTTCCTCTGCAGGTAATTTAATGAGGGATAAACATACAGCAAATAAATTAAAAACTATTGAAAACTTTGTTAGCATTCTCTCTAAAATGACGATATAAGAGAAAAATACTTAAAAAATATAGAACTCATGACTTACCAAATGGATTTTGCCTAGGAAAAGGTTCTTCAACAGGGTAATTTGTGTCTCCTGATGCATCTCCAGATTGTCCCCCAAAATCTTCATCATCTGATGGTTGGCGCAAACGACGATCTTCGTGTGGTGTGTTATCGTCTTTAAATTCTTCAGTATCGGGTTTGGTACTTCTTGTCAGTCTGTCTACCCTGTAAAAACCAAAAACAGGATTGATGACTCAAAATTTTCTTTCAGTAACATTCACGCTTATTGCTGCGCCGAGCTGTATTTACAAACAGGCAGACTAGACATGTGCCTAGTGCGCAATATTTTCAGGAAGCCAAAAGTTTGTATGGAAAATTGTTTAGGAGTAAAAAAATACAACTTTTAACCTACAAAGTCTTTAAGCTATTATTTAATTTAAATAATTTAACGCCTAAGATAAATAAAAGGTTCCAAAGTAATGTGAGAAGTGCCTAATGGCCTACAGGAGCAAAATTTCAAAATACAACTTTGCCTATATATGCATTGATTTGGAGTATTGCAAGAGCAGAGGGGGGCCACAGCCCCCTTCCAAGCTCCCAGGGAAAAGAAAATATGTATACTATCAATTATAGTCAGGTATTTTTCTTTAAAGAGATTGGCACTAAAATATGTTTTAAATGTAATGTGCTGTTTGATTTTACATATACTTATTTTATTTTTTACAAGAGTTCAAGCATGAGCTGCTGGGTTACTACTTGGTGCGGCCTCTAGGAGTGTTATAGGTCTTTGTGTATTCACTGACGGTGTAAAGGTACAGACTCAATGCTGTGTGGGTTAATATTTCACCTGAACAGCCAAATTGGCTTCTCAAATTTTAAAAGTTTTCTTGGGAAGGTCAAAAATATCCCTGACTCCTTTTGCCGAAGGAGAGGAGGGTCCTCCTTAACACGTTCAGAGCTACGCAAATTTCGTATTTCCTATGCTAGGAGATGACCTTTTATTTTTTATATTTATAGTCGAAATTACTTTTAAACCTTTCTACGTAATAATCACTAATATTTTAAACATGTCGCACATGTGCGTTCGCAGCACACAGGCTTGAAATTGGCGTGGGAAACACGCAATGCTCTGAGTATTGAAAATTCTCCCAGTACGGTGGTTGGCGTGCGAAGCACTCAATGCATTGTGTATTGAAAATACTCCCAATAAGAGGGTTGGCGTGCAATGCACAGTGCGTCGGCCGCTTCTCATAGTGTTCAGTGTCAAGCTCACATGTGTGTCCTTAGCAGTGAACGTGTTAAGCCTCATACCCCAATCTAGTCCCCCCTCCCTAGCATGATCAAAGAACTTCAACAATGCTACTAGAGTTGCCTAAAACTTAATGGAGGGCATATTATAGAACATGTGTGTGTTGAAAACTAAAATTTTAAGATTCCTTTACTTTATATATTTGTTTAGAAACAAAACATTTAAAACTACTGTATTACAATTTCAATATTGTTAATTTTGGCTCATACTTTGGTTACATGGTATTTTAGAATCGACACCGCCCGATATGTCAGATCCCTCTTAACACGGTTTACATACCCTGTAAGGGAAATATTTATGTAACACTTAAAGTAAATAGCACAACAAATAGTCTTTCTTTACAGTTAGTTTCAGCAAGTAAATACAAACTGTGTAAGATTTTAATAGAATCAAAAGAAATGATTAAACTATTCAAGTGCAGTGTTTTATCTGCTTAAGTGCACTTTGCATTCCACTCTCTGTCGAGTATGAGTATTAACTACTGATAAGCTGGTATACTGTACTAGCTTTAATGAATGATAAGGTATACAAGTACCTCTATAAATAATGTTTCACGACAAAACGAATGGGCTAGGAAGAATAGAAAGATGCCAGATAAACCGTACGTGGAAATGGAAATTTGAAAAATAGTTTTCTGGGTAAATAATAAATAGAAAACAAATTCCTTTTTTAATTGCAAGCGTTTAACAATATCTACAGTAGGTAGATAAGAAGTTTGTTGGAGTTATTTTGTCCACAGGTTCCTTTTATCATAAACATTGTACAAAAAGTCTACTCCTCTCCAGAAGGAGTTAAGGGGGGGGTGGTGTCGAAAAGGTACAAAATCGCTACGGGCCAATTAAGAGTTCATATTTTTATTTAATGCAGAGTAGGTATAGTTATATAAATATATAAACGTGTGTGTGTGTATTTTGGTGGATGTGTTAGATTATATAAAACTGTGTGATCACACACACATGTATGTATATACTAGAGGACCTGGCAATGCTTCGCTATTGCTTGATTTAACTTTAAGGGTGGTTATCACATTTCATCCCTTTGACGCAAGTAATCGAATTGCAAATGTTTTTTTTTTTTATATCAATTAAGAATAATATTAAATAATTTTAGATTCATAGTTTTTAGGAATTTAATGCAATTTATGTTTATTGTATAGGGGTAGCTGCCCCATTTGTTTTGTCTGTATTGACCATTTCCCTCAAAAATCCTGGTAATAATATGTTTGTGTAAATTGTGAAATTTTAGTAAAATTAATTGAGTAGTTTTTGAGAATATAGAAAAAGTAAGTGCATTATTATTGAATTTTAAGGTTAGTTATTCCGTTTCAGTTATTCCGTTTCATCCCTTTGACTTGTTGTACATTTCAAATTGTAAATGTATTGTATATCCCTTAAAAATAAAATATTACATAGTTTTAGCTTTATACCTTGTAATATAAGGTATTCCTTTTAGCTTTAAGTTAGTTTAATTTATATATTTATTGTATAGGGGTAGCAACCCGATTTGAACCTGGATCCAATTTTGAGAATATAAACCATCCAGGGACCTACTCAAACACACAGAAAAATTTCATCGAAATTGGTCCATCCGTTTAGGAGGAGTTCACTCACGAGTGTGACATACTCACGTACAGAAGAATTATATACAGAGTCTTCATAAAGTCCCTTTAACACCCCTTCATTATTTTTGTTACTGAAAATAAGTTAACAAAACTTTTTACATATCTTCTGTTGCATAACAGGACAAATGTTTTGACATATCTGACCCTCTATAATTTTGGGGGGCTTAGAGAGGCAAGGGGGTTACAAATTTCAAATATAAAAGTAAATCATGTAAGACACCAATGAAAAACTTATTAAAAGAGAACCACTTTGGCGCAAACTAGAGCTTAATATCTTGCTTCGTTTCTAAGTAATGGGTTAGTCAAAGTTCTCGAAAATAACATACAACCCACTAATTCCTAATATTAACAAATTAATACCCTGCTTTGATGCTATGATAACAATATTATTTTACAGAACTTTGATTGTCCATTACTTTGAAACGAAGCAAGATAATATGATCTAGTTTGTGCCATTCTGTTTTTTTTTAATAAGCTTTTCAATAGTGTACTACATGACCTACCTTTATATTTTACATTTTTAACCCTCCTCAAGCCCCCCTAAATCCTAAAAGTTTAGATATGTAAAAAAGTGTCCTGTTATGCAACAGAAGATATATACAAAGTTTTGTTAGCTTATTTTCAATAACAAAAATAATAAAGGGGGTTAAAGGGACTTTTTGAACACTCTATATATTAAGATATATATCCAAGCATAAAATTTTTAATTTTAACAAAAACATTAACTCGTATTAGACATGTAGCTATTTATATCATGGTGCGGATAAGGTAAATAGTAATATTTTTTATTACGTGAGTTCTACAGCACATTTATTGCCTTAAATTAAAGGTATTTGTGTAAGCAACAACTTTTTCTCTTAATGTTATTAGAAATGTTGCCCAGTTTCGTTAAATGTGTTTTTTCTTCGTAAAACACGTTTTATTGACCTTTTAACTCCAATAACTAACCCCAAAGGTCACAAAAGAGGTGCTCAAGGTTTCAACACAAAGCTCATGAAAAAACTACAATTTCTGTAAATTTTATAAAAACTGCATATACGATTTTTCTTGTATTTCAATTTTCTGTTAAAAAACACTATGTTCTTTTTAAACCCCCCTAAACCCCTTTGGGGGAGGGGGCAGGAATGGCGTACATTTTTTGTACTTAGTGCCAAAAAAGCCTTTGTTCCAAATTTTAAGTTTTAGGTTTTGGCGGTTTTTTTATATATCTTTTCCATAGCGCGAAATCTATAGCACCTAAATAAACGGTCTTAAAAACAGATATTTTCTTAAGCAACAATTTTTCCGTTTAATGTTTGTTTAAAAACACCGTTTACCCACCAAAGCAAATCACAGTTTTTTTTTCCTTTTCGACCCCACAACTCTACGGAGACGGAAAACTTACTTAGCCAGCAAATACTAAATGGATTGGTCGTGCTTAATATTCACAGGGAGCTCATTGTTACTCCTGATAAACTGTTGAATTAAATAACCAAGACACTTTGTCGACTAGAATTTAGCCTTTGTTAATGTAAAAGCCTTAGATTTTTCAAAACTAATACTCTTTTAAATAATTTTTTTAATTTTATTTAATATCAACATAGAGATAAGATTAAATCTTAAAATTGTGTAAAGCACGTCTCTGTGATTCCATACTTGTCAAAGCACCTTTGGTGGACTATTTTGTTCTAGCACCCCTCCTTCCCTTATGAACATCCATAATGAAACTATTATTTAAAATAATAACCAGTAATTATGTACATAGGACGCCTGAAAGTTTACACAATTTACCTGGTAGTTTTTGTTATTTCCACAGACGGTTCTGTAGTCTCATCTGAAAACAACCCCCAACCGTCAAATAATCCTCTTTTCAACCTCCTCAGTCCGGATTGTATTGAGTTTAAAAACCCCGAACTTTGTTCTAATTTGTTACTAGAAGGTAGATGTGAAGGACTGTCGACAGGAGAAATGCCTTGTGAACGTGAAATCGAGCGACTACTTCGTCGATTCCAATGATGGTGGTTGCTGAAGTCTGAAGATAATTCATCGAATACGAGATCTTCTTGGTCAATCTGGAACAGAACACATGTACTCATTAAATTATACAAAACATCATACGTATAAATATAAAGTTTCTGCAGATAAATATTGAGTAGCCTATGTCATACTTGTAGTGAGAAATCTTAATTTGTTGTTTGACTTTTGAAAATCCTAGCCGGATCTATATACCGCCATTACCGACATTGCGAGTGTGCGCCATAAATGCCAAGAATGAGTGTCCACCTCGTGGCTTAGAGCGGGGTTGAAATACACCCTCATAACAGAGACAATTTTGCAAAACACTTGCGAATTTGTTCAAAGGGTAGATTTCTAAGAGGTCTTCAGCTCTTGAACGTGTCGTACAATAATTCCCTGTGTTTTTCTTCGAAGGTTCTAAATTGCCTTTCAGAAAAAGAGATCCTGGAAAGAGCTGAGAACCTTAAGAAAAATTCGAAAAGGATATTGAACCCTCTCTAGCTCTTGAACTGTAGTTTCATTAAAGTGCTTTAGGATCGGCCTAGTGCGTTCGTGTGGGGAGGCATCGACGCATTGTTGCCATGTTGATAATGATAACTACTCACAAAGCAATTGGTTCAAGAATTACAAAAACAAACCGCAGTTCACCTGTTTGCAATGTCAAACAATTTAGCAGAAATCTGGCAACAAGGGGTGCATCGGTTGCTAAGACAACGGCCCCTTCCTGGTTGGTCAAGCGCACGGCCAGCCCCCTCTTCCTCCGCATGGTTCTCAATCCTAAAGAAGTTTAAATCAAAGTATAATTTCGTCTTGGTGAAGAAATTGCTAAGCGCAAGACGGTCTTTCAGCTCACTAAACTTGTGTTAGTTGTATTTGAGATAACGCCCTCCAGTTTCCATACAGCCTTGACCTTGTTTCTGACGGTAGCATCAGCCGAAAGATCATTTTCCACACTCAAGAGGACAAACCGTTACCCGAGCAGCACCATGGTTCAAGACAGACTGAACTTTGATAGATTGTTTGATAACCTTTGTAGAAGGAATAGTTTCCTCACAACATACTAACCACTTCATTTTTTGTATGTTCTTTATCGCCGCGAGGTTTCAATTGTTTCATCTCGTGTTGTAATTCAAGTATTGCTAAGTCAAATAATTGTATGAAATAATAATTTACGATTTATTCTCTACACTTTCTTATAATAATATGTCATTTTTGGGCAAAGAATATATTCCTAAATTACTATTCAAAGTAGGCCTAGTTTTGTTAGCAGTCTTGTAGTAGGATCATAAAAACTGGTGTTTTCAAAATAAGAAATTTGAAATTGATAAATATTTTTATACAGTTCAATTTAGAACTAAATTACGAAATTTTTTACATTTATAAAAGAAATTATAAAAAAATGTATGTAGGCCTAAAGTTGAACTTTTTCCTTTCGTTACTGAACATGCTTTTTTCTTGAGCTAATAACTTTGTTAATTTTACTTCAATCATTTTTGTTACTGGCATATATGAATTCTTAGAACCTTTATCTACAAAAAAGCTATGGAACACTTTTGAATTGGTTTAGAATAAACGTATAAAAACATGGTTGAAATACAAAAACTTGGACGATTTTTAACAAATTTCAAGTTCACGGCCATTTTGTGAGCTTACCGTTAGAGATACGGAAAAAATCAAGAATACAATTTTGTTTAAAATCAAATTTTCTACCGCAAAATGTTATTAGTTTTTAAATTCGACTTGCGGTTAAGCCAAAAACTGGCTTTGGAAAAAAGCTTAGACTGAGAGAAACGGTCCGGCAGCCATTTATTTTTATTTAATTAAAAATGAAAAATGGAAAAAACTGTACATATACATCTCTCGGCCTAGGAATAAGGAACATTCATGCAAAAAATCATCAAAATCGGTGAAGTCGTTTGGCCGTAATCGTGAGATAGACACACAGACGAAATGCCGAACGGTCGAGTTAAAACGGAGACCTCGCTTCGCTCGGTCAATTAAGATTTAACTCAAAAACTTCGCAACCGATTGATCGGTGAGCATCATGTATGTATGCTTACTGTATAAAAGCTATGTGAACACTATAATTACATAATGCCTTGTATCGATCTAATAGTTATTGTTTTGAACGATTGCCAAGAATCTGTTTGAATGATTTCATCCGACAAATGTTAAGTATTGCCTCCTATTAGCACACGACTTGAAATGGGTAGTTAGAGATATCACAATCATTAGTAGGCTATTTATCTCAATGGAGTACGCAGGTTGGCTGCTGAGTAGAGGCTGGCTGAGAAAACATCCGATTTGGCTCATACTTTGCATGGGCATAGGCCTGTTTCATCACAAATAGGACACAGAAGATAAATACTAATCAACACACCACACAGAAGAAACGTTAACGGAAAAAGAAGTCCGCGACATGTGTCTGCGTTTTATTTTGGTTTCCTGACAATACGCGTGTTCATCTTACCGCAGGACATTTCCGCTTAACGCCATTAAAGTAGGAGAGTGAAAATAACATAATATATTAAAGTGGGGGAAAACTACAGAGTGGTTCAGAAATCTCTTTTTTAGGTGTTGCTTCTGGGCTAAATAAATTTTAAAATATTATTATTAAAATGTCCAAAAGTCACTTGTTAATCTAGCTGACATTTTGATTTTTTTCACTTGTCAATGGTTATCTTTAAACGAAGTGTTATACCAAGTTGAAATTTCCATTAAGTTGTATAGCATAAAAGCCATACTAGGCAAACAATAATAATTTTTCTTAACCACCAAATTAAAAATGGCGTACATTCAACTGTTTTGATATCTAATATCTCAAAAATAATTTACTTAAGAAGAAATTAACAAGGATTAAATAAATTGTCATATCTAATGACGAGATTTTTATGCATTTCTTCAGGGCAAAGAATAACCGAGTTGTTGAAGAAGAAAAAACTGAAAACATATTTTGGTTCTAATCTAAATCTTCCTTGTTTTAGACAAAACCCAAAAGAAAAATATTGCAAAAACCTTCTTGCACGTCATTAAAAGCATGTTGGTGTTTTGTAAACTTATAAATTTGATAAATTTCTTTAAAATAAATCTGATATTTATTTGTGTATTTTGGCCTTAAAACTATAAAACTTCATGCAGAATTTCAACTTAGTACACACTCCCTTATTGAGATGAAAATTGACAAGTAAAAACATAAAAATGTAAGTGTGGAATACCAGGGACTTTTTGACATTTTAATTGTGAAATGTCTTTCGCCCAAAAGCGACGGCTAGGTAGGGTTGAGAGTTCTGAAACACAATCTATAAAGTAGAAAATAATAATATAAAAGTAGGAGAGTAGGCTAGAAAAAAACAAGTATGATAGGATAGGAAAAATAATGTCGCCTAACATTAAAGTAGGAGAGAAACATAAAACAGGTAAAAATAATATAATAATATATTAAAGCAGGAGGCTAGTATTTTTTGATAGGGAAAGTAATTTGACATAGGATTAAAGTAGGGAGAGTACCATAACAATGTATAGTAAGCAATATTATACAGTAATTATATATTTAAGTAGGACAGTAGAAAATAGAAAATAATAATTATAATATTAAAGTAGGAGAAGCATAGTAAAGACGTAAAATTCTAAATTATAAAATGAAATATTAAAGTCAATGGGTAGATACACAAATGTTTTATCTGTTTTTATGGGAGCGACTATAAACCATTTGTGCATGGATAAACTAGTTGTGCATTTATGGGTGTATAAAGTACAAATAATTTCAAAAATGTGTTAATTTCGTTCGTGATACATGGAATTGTTAACGTTTTTCTATGAGAAGTAACTCGCACGTTGAGGGTTAGGTAAAATGTAAAACTATGTTTTGGGCAATTAGACGTACACACGTACAGATACCGGCGCGAATGCTGACACTTGAGCAAACCGCTACTAACCTGACTAAAAACATCAGTACCCGGTACATCTCTGTTTAACACGTCCACTGCCAAGGACGCACATGTGAGCTTGACACTGAACACCATGAGAAACGGCCAACGCACAGTGCATTGCACGCCAACCCCTTTATTGGGAGTATTTTCAATATACAATGCATTGCGTGATTCGCACGCCAACCCCGTATTGGGAGAATGTTCAATACACAAAGCATTGCGTGCTTCGCACGCCAATTTTAAGCCTATGTGCTATGGACCGCACATGTGCGTCCGCTTTAAAATATTAGTGATTATTACGTAGAAAGATTCAAAACTAAAAAATAAAATAATTTCTACTCATTTAGGCTATAAATATAAAAAAATAAAAGGTCAGCTCCTAGCATAGGAAATACGAAATTTGTACAGCAGTGAACGTGTTAAGGGTGAGGTAAACATCCACTAGTTCGTTTGAAGGATGAGACACATTAGAAAGCGGTGTGGGAAAATGATTTTTTTTCTCCACTTACGACCTTTTCCCACACCCCCGAAAAGGAGAGGCCAAGTGCCAGGATTTACGCCAATATCTGTACATGCTTTACTAATACTAATAGTGAGTTAGTTATAGTTTAACTATTGCAGCTCGTGCATCACTGAAGATGGCGACTTTGTCGTTGAAACGCGTTTGAGTTAGTAAACGTATAAGTTGTGAGATTTTGTGTTCTAAGTTTATTCTATCAACTAAAATATGTGTATGTTTTTAATACTAAAATTGCAAGTTAATATTAAGTACTTTAATATCTAAACTAATATCACGTTCAACTTTTACCGTTGAACAAAATTTAAATAACAGATTTAGTATCAAATGAAAGAAAATTACTCCTGAAATAACTCCACTGATTGTACTATAAAATTGCTAGCAGTTGATAATATATAGGGCACATCTTTCTGCAAACAGCTGTTAGAGTTTCCAGTTCACGTAGGTTGCCCCCTCCCCCCCCCCATGACCGTCCTAGACCTCTGACATCTCACTCTTCTTAACGATCTCACTTCATCTAAGGAAACGAGCAATTAATTGCTGTATGCATATTTATAATATCGACGATACTGTATTCTGTGAATTACATTAGATATTGTATTAACGACGACTGTGATCAAGTAGGCACAATTAATTGGGGTGTCAGTACAGCAACAATGTTAGATAAAATTGTTCTAAGTACCAGTAAAAGTTCATACAATAGAAGTATTTACATAAACTAACATATGTAACGTTGTCTTTCCCTCTCTTTGTCAGGTATAAAATAATTACACCATCTGCATCTTTGTATTTATAAGGTACTAAAATGTTTTTATGAAAGAAGCTGAAATAGTGCAACTGAGTAATATTACAGGACTAGATGTTACCCATTAGGTATTGTCAGAAGTAATAAGACCTGGTTCCGAGGCCGCTTCTACTAAAGTAAATTACTAATTAAAAAATTGTCGGAGAAAAGTGAAAAATTGGCATTTAGTGTCAGGATGACTTGTTAGAGTGCACGAATGACAGTGGAAAACAGGGGAGTTTTTTTTTTTGTACTCTGTGGAGTTGAGGAAAGAGCAGAGATTGGGAGAGCCTTTTCTCCTAACCTACATAAGTGTCACTTCTGCTTTTTTTCTAAATTTGTTTTTTGATTGTATCTATTGTTCTCAGTTTTGATTCCTTTTTTTTATCTCATTGAATACATGTTTGATATATTATATTTAACGGTCAAAAAATCATATACGTAAATTAAAACACAGACGATCTTGTCAAAGTGTTAAGCTTTTGATCCAAATTAGTTGTTTTATTTTTAACGCTTGCGTGGCGTCCGTTCGCCGAACCATTAATTTGTAATTTTTTTCAATTTTTAAAGAGGAAAGCTAAATATTTCCGGGATAAAAAGTAGCCTAAGTTAATCTCTAAGACGACGAATTGAGAATGGTATTGAGAGTATTCGACAAATGCCTGGAGTTTTCCAAAGAATGTGAAAATCCATGACAAGGCGCTTAGATCCATGTGCGCCGTAACATTCAATAATTCCTCTAGTTTGTTTATAAATACCACTGCTAGTTTGCAATTGTACTATTGTTGTTTCTGTATCATTAGAGACAACTACCAAGAAATTGTGTTTTTAGTTTTTAGCCTGTACCTGTGTTATCTTTTGAGCTACGCGAAAAATAAAAAACCCGTAATGTTTGTCATTAAAAAATTGATTTTTTCCTAAAGTTTCTGTGAAGTTAACGGTTTTATATATGGTTTTTGCACGTTGGTAAAAGGTTACGTAACAATATGTACACCATATTTGAGCTCAATATCTTTTCTATTTCCAAAGATATTAGGTCTGGACTACTAACAGGAGCGTACAAAACGCCGCCGATCGTCTGCTTCCTTTTTCAATACCAATAGCTTCATACTATTATGTGGACTACACGAAGGTTTTGTCTGGCTGGTGAAGACGCGAAATTGGAGTGTTTGGCAGATCGTACGCCTCTGGATAAGCTATAACCATTGTATTTGGATAACCTAATAGAACACCGATCCAATGCAATATTTCGTTCCACTGGAAATTCGACGGTAGTGGCGCTATCTATTGGGGAAACGACGGAAGCTGTGTGAAACACCAAATTCAACGCTACCAATGATTTCTCCCTAGCGCTACATCGCGGCGCGATCATGCACTATTTTCCCGACAACGAAATTTTCGCCACACTGCTGCCGTATGGATGCAAGATATATTTATTATTCATGATCTATGCTATAACTAAGCAATAATAAACTGATTTACAAAAACACTGCTTCATAAAAAGGAAGAACACTCTTTGAAGGTAAAACATCGTTAATAATAATGTAGTCGAACGTTTTAGAAAGATGAATAACAAAATGAAAAATCCAATGTGGTAATTAGTATTGTTTTAAACATCATTGCGTACCCTCTACAGCGATTTGAAGTCCCAAGTTGAGGATATACAGTTTACGGAATTTCAAGTTTGTTCCCAAACGGAAGCAAAAAATAATCTGTGCGAGTGATTGATCATTGTTGTACACACGTGTCACCCGAAAACATTCTCAGAACGGATAAAATTTACATTGTTTTATAAAACGATACTGACTTGAGGATCGACCTAAATGGCCTTGAATTTGGACTCAACACGATCAAAAAACATCTGTTGTATAATGCCTGCGATAACTCTCCGAAAGGCTGGAATCTGAAATTAAAATTAGTTCAAACTGAATTGGAAATGTTCGAGTTGAGTGATCTGAAGTGTTGACAATCTTGATCGGATTTTGTGGTTTTCCACGTAGGCTACTGCAAATAGATTAAATTTAAATATTATAGTAAACATAACTAACATAGGACTAAATTAAATTTTGTAGCTTAAATGTTTACAAACAAATAGTTAAATTATTTCGAGTTAGTTTAGTTAGCCCTTTTAATTATATTTGTTTAAATTACTCCTTGTGGTCTGGTCGACAACCTCTCCTCACTACCCTCACTAAACCCCGCGGCAAAGCAAATGCAAAGAGATTATTGTATACTCACGGAAATGAGGATTGATTAGGACAAAGGCACTTGGATCGGGTTAGGGTGGTGGGATAGCAGTGAATTGGTTCCTGACGCATGTGCAGTAAGGTAAGTGTTTTTATTAGGACAGAGGCATTTGGATCAAGGTAATGTATTGTATAGTAGAAAGACAAGAATAAGTGTAGAACAAAATAACAAGTTTAATTATACAAAAGCGTATTTTTTAATTATGTTTTGTGTGTACCTTCTGCTGGGTTCCAAATTCAGAAGTGTATAAAAAACTATAGTAGGCTACGAAACTGTGGGGAGGTACAAATAGACAGGTGTCATCTGAATTGTGAGCAGCGCGTGAGGGGAGGTACAAGTTTGTAGTTTGAGGCCGCGTGGGGACTGACAGAGGCATTGTAGGGGAAACAGGAGCCTAACAAAACCCGACATAGATTGAGACGGCCGCTTCCCCCACCACCTTACTGACGCCTAGACCCACCAGAGCTCTATAACAAGAGCTACACCATTTTAATCATTTACGGTGACCCAGTATCGATCGCCTATGACGTCACCATGCTGACACACACCAGCTAATAATATTTCAGTAATGTGCGCGCAGTCGTTAACTCGCTGTTGTAACTCGCTGGAAAACTGACATGGAAAAGTTACTAAGCGAGGAAATTTTTTTTATTTTTGGGTTATAAACAAACTTCCAGCGGCAAAGTTGTAGAAAATTAATTGATCTAAACTATCCAATTCACCGATTTGTGATAAAATGATTACATCATTATGAAATAGTTTTTTAAATGAGCGCAAGGAGGTGCGGTGCCGCCACTCCCGAATTACAGTTGTTTGATACGGGAATAACGTTTATGTACATATTGTTATTTTAAGATAATATAGTAAATCACTTGTCCTCAGGTAATTATGCCAGCTAGAAAAAAGTAAGCATTTTATTTTAATGCATAATTTATAATTAAAAATTGATATTATTGAAGTGGACACAAAAAGTTAAGTTTTTTATACTGTTAGAATCTGTACTTTATGTAGATTAAGAATATCTAAATTTTATTTTACTGAAGCCCTTCCATCGACTTACAACAGCGATTTAACGACTGCGCGCACATTACTGAAATATTACTAGCTGGTGTGTATCAGCATGGTGACGTCAGAATGAAACTGGCGGCACAGTGCCGAGATCAAAGAAATGGTTTAGCCCTTGTTGTAGAGCCCTGTAGACCCACTGGGCCACTGCGTACCCAAACTCCACAGCTCAGATGAAACCTGTCCACTTTTTCTTTTTTTTGCACAGATACCGGCGCGTAAGCTGGCACTTGAGCAAACCTCTACTAACCTGACTAAAAACATCAGTACTCCTGGTACTTAGATAAACCAGTTCCAATTTTATAGTTATACCCAAGCAAATAACCACAAGTAAGACTCAGCACTGACTGAATATCCGGTTTCCGGTACGTACCTTTTCAAGGATGAGGTTTGTTTGAAGAAAGAGTCACATTA
>JAGFPH010001738.1:34231-50674 GCA_018207615.1 Philaenus spumarius
GCCAATTTGTTGCTGATTACTACTTAACGAACATAAAAATTAAAAATCAGGTTTTGAGGTGTATTTAACATCTATGAGAACACTTCACATTATTGCATATTGTTTTGATATATATTTAACGGTTAAACCAACGTATACAGTAAATTAAAACACAGAAAATCTTGTCAAAGTGTTAAGCTTTTGATCCAAACGAGTTGTTTCATTTTAAATGGTCACGCGCGTTCGCAAAACCGCTAGTTTTATCCATATTTTTTTACATTTCTTCAATTTCTAAACATGAACCCTAAATATTTCCGGTAGAAAAAGTAGCCTAGATTAATCTCTGAAAAGTCTTCTACATGCAAAAGAAGGTTTCGCCAAAATTGGTTCAACCAGTCCGGAGATTAGCCCGGATAAACAGACAGACAGACAGACAGAAAGAAAGACAGGCAGACAGAAAGACAGACAAACAACAAATTAAAAAATGCATGTTTAGGTTTTGGTAAAGCGCGAATAAGCATATGAGCTTAGACAAAAGTATTTAGCCAAATTCAAAATCGCAGACAGTCAGTAAATTTTTATTTATCGCGTGTCACGTCCGTTTGCAAAGCTCCCAATTGTATCCATAACTTTCACATTTCTTCAATTTTTAAATAGGAACCCTAAATATTTCCGGGTAAAAAGTAAAATAGATTAATCTTTGAAAAGTCCTCTACATGCAAAAGAAAGTTTCGTCAAAATTGGTTCAACCAGTCCGGAGATTAGACCGGACAAACAAAAAGACAGACAGACAGAAAACAAATTAATAATGTGTATTTAGGTTTTGGTTAAGTGTGAATAACCACATGAGGTTAGAAACAAATATTTATTTCAAAATCACAGACAGACAATTTTATTTTATTTATACTAGTGGGCCCAGCAATACTTCGCTATTGCTTGATTTAATTTAAAGGAAAGTAATTCCATTTCATTACATTGACTTAAGTGAACAAATTGCAAAATAGTTTTTATGCCTCTTAAGAATATAGTACACAAATTTAGATAGTTTGTTAACCTTTACAGATACTACAGTAAACCTTTTGTTTGCTTTTACCTAATCTAAAAAATTGATAGTTGTGAAGAATTGTAAAAAACCTGATTCTAAATTAGCCCTATATTTGTTGAAAATAAACGTGTTTTGTTTCATTGTAGGCCTAACCTAAAATTATGTTCAGTTTTTGATCCAAATCAGTGTTTTATAATAGTAATATGTAACAACCAATTTTTGAATTGAATTAAAATATAGTAAGCGTTTTTAGTGGATTTTTGTTTTTGTTTGCTTCAAGTTGGTCATTCTAACCTAAAAAAGCTGTTGGTTTTGAAAAATAATAAACTGACTAGGGGCTCTGCCCCTGGACGCTTCGCCCGCAGTTGGAAAATTCGCTAAAGAATCCCGTTAATCTTTGGCTCGTTTGTACATAGGTTTGTAAAATTATGAAACCAGGCTTAAATATATTAACAGTAATTACAAGATTAATTACAACCTCAAATACATGCTTTAGAAACGCGAGAGGCTTTCATTACGATTTTAGTCCTAGTTCTACTATCGTCTGTCAACTAAAGTTTTGAAACCAGGCCTAAATATAATACAAATTATTGCAGGATTAACATAACCTCAATACTATGTTTCATAAATGAACTAGGCCTATATCACAAAATTGACTATTAGAATTTATCCAAGTTTACCTTTTTTTTGACAAAATTAATTGTTAAATCAGGCCCAATTTATTCTAATTCTAACGTGTTAAAACAGTATAAATTAACTTGTTTTTTTAACAGTAATTAAAAACTATCCAATGAACAGCTGATAAAACAGTATAAATTGGCTTGTTTATAAACAGCTGTTTTGATCGCTTTATTTACTATTTCGTTGTTATTTTGTAACTAACATGGCAACCCATAACACCCTATGTTAAAATTTTTCAACTTTTAAATTAGATTTTCTCAAAAAATTGCGTTTTTACACGAACTACAACTATATGGGTGTACTTGAAAATCAAAACTACACCTAAATACAAAATTTCTTTGAATTCGTTAGAGCCGTTTTCGAGATCATCGACAGATACAAAGATAGATACAAGAATTGCTCATAAAGTAACTAGTGGACCCGGCAGTGCTTCGCTATTGCTTGATTTACCTAACCTAAAATTATATTCAGTTTTTGATCCAAATCAGTTGTTCATCAAAATCAGCTGTTGATCAAAATCAGCTGTTTTAAGCTTTTCACACGAACAGCTGTTTTTTGTGCCCCTGATAAAATCAAAAGAAATCTTTCTTCTTCTTCCTTAAGATTGACCTTCCATAAGATTAACATTGAAACTTTGAGGGCCACTGGGGCGTATCCCTGAGGACCGATGTAAATTATAATGGGATTCTGCTCATCTACAGGACACTACCTTTCTAACGGTATGCGCGAATTTCTCCAACGATGCACACAAGCTGAGAAAATAAACGGTACCAGGAACTGGCACATACTTTCTCACAAACATATTTATATTATTAAACAAATTCACGGTGACTTGTAGGGTGGGGTAGGAGAGGTGATTTTTTATTTAAGTTGGACATTAACTAATAAATATTACTAGCTGACCCGTGCGAATATTTCGCAAGTTCAGAGTAGGCCTACATTTACCTGATTTAACACGTAGATTTAATTCAGTTAATTAAGTTTATTTATTTACATTGGTTTATAAATAAATAACAGTTTCCCTATACAATCTTGCAGTTTAAACAATCTTACTAACAGCTGTCATGCTAGTTAAACAGATGGTTAATAGATGGCGCCTTTCATTAGGAACATACAAAGTACAATATAAACGTTTTTTTAATCAATTTTTGTTATTAATACATGAATTTTAAGCTGTTTGTATATTTTTCCAGTGTAGCGGTTAAGGAAAGCTTTAAAATGATGCCTCATTCATGTAATTTGATGATGTATTAAGGAAGTTATGGCGTAAGGGCAAAAAAATGGCCTTGAGAAATAATAATGCGATTATTATTATCTAGAGAGAAAACTATTCGATCGATATCGAACAAATTTGCACCAAATACGTCAATTAGGTCTTTATAGATGCACGAAAAAAGGTTTTGAAAATTTTTGAAAAACAACCCCCTTTATGGCCAAAAAACCAAAAAAATCAGTTATTATTATTAGCTAAACGAGAATTTTTAGAAAGATGCTGTTTCTTGCATATGGTAGGGCACATTAAAGGCTACAAATAAGCCAAATTTTATCAAAATCTTTAGAGCCGTTTTTTTATAAAAAAATAATAACTGATTTTTTGGGGGTTTTTTGATCAAAAAGGGGGTTGTTTTTCAAAATTTTTCGAAACCCTTTTTCGTGCATCTATACAGGCCTACTTGACATGTCTGGTGCAAATTTGGTTGAAATCGACTAAAAAGTTTTCTCTCCAGCTTTGTATACATACAGACATACAGACATACATACATACATACATACAGGCATACAGACATACAGACAGACATTTTGTAAAACCCACTTTTTTGGACTCAGGGGGTCCCAAAACGGATATTTCCACAAAAAACTCAACATCGATTTTTTTTGCGATCACTATACTTTCTCTATATTATAGTATAGTGAGAATGTAAAAGGACGACAAGTTTTGTGCTTGCCTATTAATATATAGATAGGATTATAAATGCTGATTAAAGTTGCTAAGGTAATGAATGTAAACAAACATGTGTTGCTAAGCATTCTATTACAACAGCTGTTTCGTGAGTTATGGTCTTCCGGTAAACCTTTCAAATTTTTCTTTTCATAAAAATTGAATTCGGACTATTTTAAAACAAAAATAGCCAAATTAGTCCAGCCGTTCTCAAGTGATGCGTTTACCAACGAACAGCATTTTATTTTTATTAAACAGATTAAACATTTGAATCAACTGATGGTGTATCTGTTATTTTATTTTATTGGTTGCTATGGTATGAATGTAAATACATTCAAATAACATGGATGCGTTAGTTCATCATTTAGGCCTAACCTAAAATTATTTTGTGTTTTTAATTTTATTTATGTATGTTTCCTATATTTTAATAGATATTCTGCTATTCGGGGCAGAGACAAATCCAACAAATCAAAGATTATAAAAATTGGTTCAGCCGTTCTTGAGTTATCTATACTTATAAAAGCCAAATACCATTGACTCATTGACTCATCACAGTTTCTCCAAAACCACTAGGCCTACAAACATAAAATTTGGCACTAATACTCTTTATACGCTCTAGACGCGCACTAAGAAATGGTTTCCGAAAATTTGAAATTTTAGGGGGGTTTTGGGGGGGGTCAAAGTTACTAAATCACGATTTCTCAAAACCTACCGAACGGATTGGAATGAAATTTGGTATGTAGCTTCCTCTAAGGCCATAGATGCTCGCTAAGAAAGGGTTTAAAAACATTCGAAATTTTAGGGGGGTTTGGGGGGGGTCAAAGTTACAAAATCACGATTTCTCTAAAACCATCGAACGGATTGGAATGAAATTTGGTATGTAGCTTCCTTTAGGGCCATAGGTGCTCACTAAAAAATTTCGAATTTAGGGCCATAGGTATGAAAAATTTCGAAATTTTAGGAGGGGTTTGGGGGGATCAAAGTTACTAAAATCATAATTTCAGATCTTTTATTATTATGACAATAGTGCTTTTATTATTTAAGATCTATATATATATATAAGCCAAATACCACTCACTGACTGAACATTTAAAAAGAATACAATTACGTTAAAAAGACTGAAAATACCAACCACCATGGGCAACGCCGTACTGGTCAGCTAGTAAGTTATATAACAAAACCGACTTTGTTTTATATATTATAGATAGAAGATGTATAGATCAAAGACCGTGAATAATGGGTTTCCATCGACACCTTAGCACTTCGAACTGCTCTAAGTGGCTTCGAAGGTTTAAACTGTGAAAATATGAGTTTTTACTTTCTCACTTTCCAGCGTTAATCTATATAATAAAAATGAATTGCGGTTCCTTTGTAAGCGCATCACTTAAGAACGGCTGGACCAATTTTTTTATTTTTTATTTTAAAATGTTCGTAATAGCATTGAAGAAAGAACACTATATAGTGTGTTTCTTCAATGGTAATAGTCCGAACTAAGTTTTTATACAGGGAAAAATTTGAAAAGTTTCCCGACAAAGTTTCAAATTTGGAAAAACTAAACAGCCAGTTTTGTATGGACTCAATACCATAGGGCACAAAAACTGCTATTCTTATAAAAAGCTTAGCAACACGTCATGTTTGTTTATACATTCATTACCATAGCAACTTGAATCAGCATTTATAATCAGTTTATTATTATTCAAAACCAACAGCTTTTTGGGTTAGATTGACCAACTTAAAGCAAACAAAAACCAAAATCAATTAAAAATGCTTACTATATTTTAATTTAATTCAAACATTGGTTGTTACATATTATATATAAATCAACTATTTTGGATTAAAAACTGAACATAATATTTGGTTAGGCCTACAATGAACCAAAACACGTTTATTGGCAACCAATTGGGCTAATTTAGAATCAAGTTTTTTACAATTCTTCACAACTATCGGTTTTATTAGATTAGGTAAAAGCAAACAAAAGGTTTATTGTATTATCTATATAGGTTCACAAACTATAAATCTAAATTTGTGTAGTATATTCTTAAATGGCATAAAAACCATTTTGCAATTCGATTACTTAAGTCATTGGAATAAATACCCTTTAAATTAAATCAAGCAATAGTGAAGCATTGCTGGGTCCACTAGTAATAGATACAAACATGGTAGAATTGTAGTTTTGCCATTGAGGCTATTAAGTTCACCTCTATGACTGGCTATTGTCAGTGTTCCAACGTAACCGAATAAAAGAAGTAATACGATATTCGGTAATACGGTATACGGTAATACAATATTCGGCAACGCCAGTAACCTTTATTATTCTACCGTCGAGGCCAGAGATTTCCACAACCAATACAATTATACAGACGCCACTTTTTGGCAGCCGGACGCAAATCGTGAGCTTTTGGGATTTCTTGAGTATCACTAACCCAAGTCGCGTGCCAGGAAGTGGCCATTCGGCGTTGAGCAAGCGACGCGTTTAAAATCACTCCAAGAATCTACAATAGAAGCGGTTAAATAATGATTGCTTGCTTTGACAAAGCGTGGTACACACAATTGCGACTAATTGAGGCGCGGAAGAAAATAAACCGAGGATGTAAGAGTTTTCAGAATCGTATGAAGGTTTCTTGTTAGTGTTTTTAAAGTAAACACAAGTGCACATACAGGTTAATAAATCTAAATTGTACGGCCTACGGCCGTATTTATTTTTTCAGAGGAGCGGAAATTATCTATTCATTAAAAGTGCCTGTGGAAATATGATTAGGAGTAGAAATAACCGGCTCCTGGGCGAGTCCGGTTCTCAGACGGTCATAAGCATTGGTTACCTGGTTTGTGGGATGAGGACGAAGAGTACGGCAGTCGGTTAGAAAATGTGCAGACTCTTAGTCCTCCTCAGACGGGGACATTTTTTCAGGGTATGACATTTAGCTCCGCACTGGTTAGTGTAAAGATAAATACTCTGACTTAATGCTATAGGCCTACTTATATAATAACTAGAGGGCTTCTCTATAATTTGTATAGAGAACAAATTTGTTATTTGTAGATGCAAATAACATTGAAACCGTAGGAAGCGAGGTATTTACGAAAAACTGATTTTTGTGACCTTTGATCTTGAATATCTTAAGACGTGACACGAGATTTTATGAGACTTTAGAGTTAATGTTTAGGACGCCAAAATAAAGGTTTATATGAGTTTACAGCTTATCCCTCAATCCGATGTTGACAATCTTTTTTGGCTTAAGTGACTGGGCTATATATAGTATAGAGAAAGTATAGTGATTACAAAAAAATCGATGTTGAGATTTTTGTGAAAATATCCCTTTTGGGACCCCCTTAATCCAAAAAAGTGTTTTCTACAAAATGTCTGTCTGTATGTATGTCTGCGTGTATAAAAAGCTAGAAAGAAAACTATTCGCACGAAAAAAGGTTTTGAAAATTTTTGAAAAACAACCCCCTTTTTTCAAAAAAAAATAGATATTATTTTTTATAAGAAAACGATTTTGATCAAATTTGACTTATTTGTAGCCCTTAATGTACCCTACCGCAACTGAATATGCAAAAAAACAGCAACTTTCTAAAAATTCTCGTTTAGCTAATAATAATAACCGATTTTTTAAGGGTTTTTTTGGCCAAAAAGAAGGTTGTTTTTCAAAAATTTTCAAAACCTTTTTTCGTGATCTATTGACATGTTTGGTGCAAATTTGTTCGAAATCGATCGAATAGTTTTCTCTTTAGCTAATAATAATACTCCCAATACGGGGGTCGGCCGCTTCTCATAGTGTTCAGTGTCAAGCTCACATGTGCGCCCTTAGCAATGATCGTGTCAAACGTTTATACTACTATGTCTCAGTTCAAAGACAATCTGTAGACATAATACAAATGTTATATGTCAGTAAATTCAAGTACTAAAGAACTTTTCGTAACGTTTAAGTGAACTTTTGAAACCATTTGTAAATGGGTCTACTGTATAAGATCACACACGGAGTAAACACTGTGGCTGAAGTCGTAGATGAATGCGAAATAGAAATGAAACGAAGAATCGTAATGTTTAGACGGTGATGCGATTGGCTTATTCCAGATGATTACATTTGTTTCTTGTTTAGATTTATTTATAATAAACTATTCAAAAATAGGTTATTAAATAATAATATGCACTTTCATGGCATATTTCCAGAAAGTTTTATTTCAATACAATACATATAATGTTCAATGAAACTACTTACGCTACATAAAATCCTACTTGTGTGATTTTTAAGAACATCGGTTGGGAAAGTTACATTGGGTACATTTCGAATGAGACTTTATTTGCACATTTCGTGGACATTAAAAGACCTATTCAGCGATACCAAATTCGATGGAGTGGGCGCAAATGTTTTCGATATAAGAAGATAGGCTACCATAACATAAAAAAAAATGTATTTAGGTTTTGTAAGTACTTTTACAATGGTTTTAAATTCTAAAACTTTATTTTTAAAATGTTTTGAAACACGAGAAAGGTCCGCCCACTATTCGTTTCGTTCACCAACCCGTCCGACAACTAGCGGCGAAGCAAAGGCAAACAGATTATGGCAAACTCTGATATTTTCACGGAAACGACGATTGGTTGGGACAGAGGCATTTGGATAGGGGTAGAGTAGGGGTGGGGGTTACTTTAAATGATGCAATAACACGTAGGTGAATTATTAGTCCACATTTTTGAAACACCCTGTCTGTCGTTGTACAAGTGTAACACAATTTATTTTAATTTCACACATTTTCAAAATGTTGGAAATATTTTGCTTTCACCCTTTTTGTTAACAAAAAAAAAACTGACTTTTTATCTTTTCTGTAGCTTAATGACACCAAGTTATCGGCAAGATAGAAAACGTAAAACGTCAGTTGACATTTTGAAATGGTTAAGATCCACATTTGCATTTGTAAACTTAGAAATGGATTTCGTTTTTATTTAAAACTAGCTGACCCGGCAATGCTTTGCTATTGCTTAATTTGAAACTTTGAAAGCCTGTAATTCGTATCCCTGAGGGCCGATGTAAATTATAATGGGGTTCTGCTCATTGCTTGATTTACCTAACCTAAAATTATATTCATTTTTTGATCCAAATCAGTTGTTGATCAAAATCAGCTGTTGATCAAAATCAGCTGTTTTAAGCTTTTCATACGAACAGCTGTTTTTTGTGCCCCTGATAGAATCAAAAGAAATCTTTCTTCTTCTTCCTTAAGATTGACCTTCCATAAGATTAACATTGAAACTTTGAGGGCCACTGGGGCGTAGCCCTAATGTCCTAGGACTTCGGTAAATGGCCGAACCCATTTTCGGTGAATGGTTAACCTGTGTTACTATGCAAAATTTCAAAGCAATCGGATGGACGGTTTGGTAACGCATAAAGGACAAACATACAAACGTACAAACAGACGGACATACATTGAATTTTATATATATAGATAGAAAAATACTGTTTCTAAATAGTTTCCAGACTAAATTTGAATGTTAAAAAAAATTAGTTTCTGGTCGATAAATCGTTTTTTTTTTTAATTGCAGAAAAAATAACTGTTTTGTCTGACTTTAGCAAAAAAAAATACAAATAATGTTTTATGCATTATTTAAGTTAGCTTTTTTCATAAACATCTGTCTATTATTGACAAATTATTCCTTAAATAAAAAAAAAAAAATGTTATTACCTTATTTGGTCCGTCACAATACTTATTTATTATGGTTTTCCAAGATTACCGGTTTCGACATCTGTGCTGTCATCGTCAGATCACTTAAACACGCTCACGTTAACAAATATACACAACTAATAAAACACACATACAAAACACCATACTCTCAAAAGTGAACATACATGGTGACCACTTTGTGCATATTATTGTGAAAAACTTGTGAAGTGATCTGACGACATATCATGTCAGGAAAAGAGAGAGATGCGATCAACAATCGTTTCAGAAACCTACTTTGGCTCCTAGGTAGACAATCTGCTCTGTCTCTCAACAAAAAAACTTATAGTCTACTGTTTAATCCTCAAACCTATTTGGACCTATGGCATTGAACTTTGGGGCACTGCAAGCAAGTCCACTCAATACAATACATTCTACGAGTTATTTTGAATCCATGACTATCTGGACATGGAAAAGATCCAAGAGGAAATAGTTGGTCGAAGTAGGAGTCAAATGAAGCGCCGTTCGGGACACCCTAACCCTCTTGCCAGGCTGTTGTTAGCTTTATGTTCTGTCAGAAGACTGAAGCGGAAGGACATGCTGTCTGACTAGGAAGAATTGCGGGGCGGTGGCTATTCTATCTTCATAACGCCATTTTCTCTTTAGCTAATCCAATTATAGTCTGTTGACTGATTGTAGATTCAGATAATAAAAAAGTGATTGACGATGGCATCACAAATGTCGAAACCGGTAATCTAGAAAAACCATAATAAATAAGAATTGTGACGGACCTAATAAGATAATACAAATTTTAATTACTATATAATCCTGGAGGTTGGAAGTAAAAAATTTTCAAAATATTCCTGTCATTGACGCAAAAACCTTGCGTCAGGATCCAGGTAATCGCTACCTCCAACACACTACTCCAAATGCGAGCAGGGGATGGAGCCCAGTCCTGTATAAAAAGGCTCCAATATTCGTCCTGTTTTATTTTTACGTTTTTAGTTTGTAGTATGTCAATTAAACTATTTAAGATGAGGCAGCGTAAAGAGCAGGTAAAATCTATCTCCAGTACCCAGGTTCGAACCTAAGCAACCGGCTTGAACTTCCCAACACCCTCTACTGCCATTATCAGATCTGTCACATGTATTTATACAGAAAGTGGTAAAACCAGACGTCGCAGAAGACTGCATATAACAACAAAATTCCTTAATCTCCCATTTCATAAAGCAGGTCTATTAAGACTACAAACCGTGCATGCGCAATTAAACCGACCACGCACGGCGCCAACACTGTGGCTGAAGTCATAGATGAATACAACTATTCGGAATGAAACGGATAATCTTCTTGTTTTAGTCGGTGATGTAAGATGAATGAGTAGAAAATAGTTTATGGTAAACATACATGTGAAGTTATTTTTACTTTCGTGTAGTAATTTGCTGGTGTACGCGTTTCAAAGAGTTGTTCTGTTGAAATAACTTACAAACTAAAATAACCGACACCAAGTAGAGTTCCGCATCTGATTTACCAAAAGTTAAAATCGTGCTCATATAGTCTACACAGTCATTTTAATTCTCACTATACTATAGTGATCGCAAAAAAATCGATGTTGAGATTTTTGTGGAAATATCCGTTTTGGGACCACCTGACTCCAAAAAGTGTTTTTTACAAAATGTCTGTCGGTATGTATAGGCCTACAAAGCTAGAGAGAAACCCATTCGATCAATTTCGAACAAATTTGCACCAAACATGTCGATTAGGCCTATGTAGATAAACGAAAAAAGGTTTTTGAAATTTTTTGAAAAACAACCCCGTTTCTGGCCAAAAATCAGTTATTATTTTTTAATAAAAAAACGGCTCTAACGATTTTGATAAAATCTGGCTTATTTTTAGCCCTTAATGTACCCTACTATTTATACAAAAACCGCATGTTTAAACAAATTCTCGTTTAGCTAATAATAATAATATTTATAATAATGATAATGCAAATGGGTTTTCTTTCTTGTATACCAACTAAGGATAATATGTACCAAATTTCAGCTCTCTATATTTATGCAATTTATATTTATTTTATAGGGGCAACCACCCCATTTCAGTCGCTTAGACGGTAGTGACCAAAATTTGATGTGTTTACTTGTACTTTGTAAAATGGATGAAATAAAAATGTACAAAATTTCAGCTATCTCTTCGAGGGAAGTTAAATAATTCCACCACCCATGACATGAGTTAAGCGAATTACCAAAATAAAGTTTATATACTTTAGGATTTCCACCAACTATTTGGGAAATCGGTCTACTTACGAAGGCGCTGAATAGCTGCCTGCGTGTACGAAATATATTAGTAGAATTTATTTGCACCTCAGACGCCAGCCCGGCTTACGCGCTGCTTTGCCTTGAAGCCTCAAATTATGGATTAAGCTTTGCAAGTTTGAACCGAGTACTTTTATGGTAGTGACGGTTTGATCGATTTTGGGGGATTTGAGGGGCTGTAAGGTTGTGTAAAAAACAAAATGAGCAGAATAATCTATTATATTTATTTGTTTAGATAAAAATCAAAACAGTTTCATTCTAGTATGAAGATCTTCAACAAATTTCACTTCTGGTAAAAAAGTGCTTCTCTTTGTTGGATTTTTTGGCAAACGCACTCGTTAGAGTACGAACACTTATACACAAATTTTAACGATATCCCAAAACGTGAAAACCCCGTTTTCATCACTTACCTAAAATTATTTTAGAAAGAGAAAATGTTTTCTCAAATAATGATGTTAACTTTACGTCTTGTTTAATTAGTTCAAATCAGTGAGGTCAATATCTATTCAACACAAAAACTATTGCATTCATGCCTACATATGTTTAGCAACTTTTCCGATAGATATAATGTACACAGCTGGGAAAGAGTTTTCATATTTTTACAATACTTCGAAAGAAGCAACGCTAATAACCGCGCCTCTGCTGAAACAAAACAACAAAGAGTCAAACTTTTAAAACTTTGCGACAAACCATCAATCACAATATATCTCGCAAAGTTTCTGCTCATGCGCACAAATTGACGGCTTACTACGCACGCCCGGCAATGGATAACTAAGCAACTGTGTTATTTGTCAATTTGTGTTAGTCCACTTACCGACACAACTGACAATATACACACTAATGACACCTTAATGATTGTTTCCATTGAAAACAGTCATCTTTTATTCTTGTGCTTTAACATATTTGACTGTGATCTTTACTTTGATGGGTGATTTCCTTTGTTTTCTGCATAATTAATTATGGGAAGCCACTGCGTGGTTCTCACGGCAACCAGCATGTTTGCCTCCCCCGCCCAACTGTACGTAATAATCTATAGGTGGTAGTTACATTACACATTTAAACCTGATTTTGTTTATTAATTTTATAAATATCCTTTTGGATAGTGTACCTAGACGTTGTTTTGTAACGCTCTACCAGTACTTTTAGAGGTAATGTTTATGAGCCAAAAACGATTTACAATAGAATTATAAATGTGCAAATATCCCTTGTATTATTCACATGAAATTTTGTCGCTTCTATTGTAAATTTTTATCTGAAACACCGCCCGATTTACTATGATGAAAGTTTTAGTAAAATTTCAAAGCATATGGGCGAAAAATATTTTCAAATCATCCAATTCAAATTGCGGATGTTAAAAATTTAATGTTAAATAACTTTAAAACCATTAACTTTACAACAAAATTCAAAACTGACATAAAAGTAATTTTTTTACTTACAAATAAGTTTTTTTCAGTTTTTTCCCTTAACAAGGCAAAAGCCTAAGAGGAAATTTTATACCTTTCCGAGCATCAAAAAGAAAAAGCGCGGAAATAAATACAATAGAAATTACAAGAGAAATAAACACAACAATTGGAGATTGAAGTTCAACCATTTCGGTTTTGTTTGCACTATAAACTAAAGCATCTAAACACTCCACTCAAAAAAAAAAAAACTATCGCAAACAAAATTTAAAAGACTGGTGGGCCTCGCCCATGCTCGCTTCGTATACCAACCCCAAAGGCGACTCGTGGCGAATCGAACGCAAACAGATTATTGTATGCTATGATATTTTCACGGGAAAGGCGATTGATTAGAAGAGACTTTTAATTTTTATATAGAAGAGAGACAATTTATAAGATATAAGATGTGACCAAAATATAGTACTGTAAAACAGTATTTCATACTTGTACAAAAATGTAAAAAAAGTATAATTTAAAGTTGACTACAAAAACTCCACATTGTACCTCCATAAATCTACCTATTTCAAAAAGACAACATAGACCTACTTTTTAAAATCACACAAGAATGAAAAATTCATCAAGTACTTATATATGAAGCAATATCAATTATTGTAAAAAAATCTCTGCTAGAATTTTGTTTACCTAACTATAATAAAATTGTAGAAAGTGAATTTTTATATTTTTCACACACTTCTTTACATAAAAAATTATTACAAAAATATTTAATGGATATTTTAAAAAAACAACCCTTTTCAGTGTAACAGCCCTTTAATTTGGCAACGTTGTAATCGAACGTCGTCTAATGCTGGGCGTCCACTAGGTCGGTAGAGAGGCGCGGCGCGGAAAACTTCCGCGCTCGAACAAAATGTATTTACGACGAAATAATAACTTTGTTTGGATCATATTACTTAAAAAATAAACAAGCTAGAACAATCTAATATGGTTTATTATTTAGAGCAAACATTTGGCAATAACTTGTTAGTTTAATTTTTTTAATTGAAAAATTAGAAGAGTAATTGTTCCAAGAAGACGGAAAATTTATTTAAATTCTAACATAAAAGCTTCGTCCTTCAGGGAGGGAGAGCGGCGCGGCGTAGTTTTCGAATAAATGAAAAACTGTTTAGGTCAGTACCGCGCCGCGCCTCTCTACTAGGTCAGAATTTGTTGGGTTCGGATAACTTCGACTGTACTCGACAACATTCGTACCTAACAAACTGTCATACCGGCAGCTGATCTACAACCACAACATAGTCTTTCTGCACGTGTCGCAATTCAAAGGTGAATCTATTTTGTATTTACCTCTTCCTTTCAATACAACCTTACAATTAGTCTCTCTTCCTTACAATTTTACCTACTTGCATACAATATTTAAACAAAAAAGTATTTGACCTTTAAAAAAATGTAAGGCAAATATAAATAAGTAGGGTTTCTTTCATACAAAATGTAGAAAATGTTATAATTGTGTACTTTATAATGAAAACATTTTGTGATAAAGTTATAGATCATTAGTTGAATTAATACAACAGTGCAACCAATCTGTTGTTCATTACAAAAACGTAATGGCTCAAGTTCATGAATGCCAATTAAAACCCTTAAACTGTCCATGCTATTTTTTTGCAATGTCAAGCCATTTCTTTGCGTGTGCAAGTATATTTTCAAAAAGTCGCCAAATATAGTAATTACAAACCAATCTAAAAGTGTTCCACAGATTTTTTTGTAGAGAAATTGTATATATATCAATTTTAAATTTATTATTTTGAAAACACCAGTTTTTATGTTCCTACTACAAGACTGCTAACACAACTAGGCCTAATAGTAATTTAGGAATACATACTTTGTCCAAAAATGAAATTTTATTATAACAAAGTGCAAAGAATAGTTTTTTCTTTGATTACTGTCAAACCATGACTGAATATTAGGTGATCAAAATGGGGAGAAAGCTACTGCACCGCGCCGGGCCGCGCTCTGAGTAGACGAGGCTCTCCAGAACGGCGCCGCGCCGCGCCGCGCCTCTCTACCGACCTAGTGGACGACCAGCTTTGCTGGGCTCTGTGCTAAAAGTTAATTATTGAAATAAATCTAAATTTTCAGGATCCAGATCACCGATACCCTAATCTAAGTGCCTCTGTACTGATAAAATCTCTAGCCCTAATGCGCATGCGTCAGGATTCAGGTCACAGCCCCCCCCCCAACCCAATCCAAGTGGTTCTGTCCTAATCAATGCTTCGCTGGGCAGGGGAGAGCGAAGCGAGCAGGAGTGAAATCCTCTAATCATTAATTAATAAATTTGTAAAGTGGTTTCAGGTTTACAAGCGAGTTATTTAAAAGTACGGTTCAATTTTAGAATTAATTTTGAATGTATATTTAGAGATATTTCTGAAAATCTTGCTTTAAATCTAATTCTCCTCCCCCTTATTTCTAAAAAAGGAGCAGCTAAAATAGCCACAACTGTACGGTACAGACGGTGCGAATCCCCGCGCGCACTTGTTCGGTTTTATTTCTACCGCAAAACACACACGAACTGTTTAAAAACAGGTTAGAACTGGCGGCGAGTAATTCAGAAAACAAGTTCCAATACCCAAATAAAATACAAATCGGCAGAACCCGGCAGTAAATCTATTCACAAAGCCTGTATGGTTTCTTCGCCTAATGACCGTGGAGACGTCACGCAGAGCACCTCCGGCGGGCCACACAAGTCGGAGGGCCAATATAACGCTACAAATTAAAACTTTTAATTGATACATGCAGATCGATACATTGACCTGGCGAACGTTCAGTCTCTTGTCATAATCGCAATCTTCTTACAGCTTACTTACTCATAGGTGGATGCCAAGGTTGTGTAGATATTACAGGGAAAATGTCATTGAACTTCTATCATACCCCTACTTCAATAATTAGCATTTCATCTGTTCTCTTGATTTAACTATAATGTCTACAGTAATGAAATTTGATGCACTTTGATGCAGTAAGAAAAACTTTTCCGTTAATTTTTATCTTTATACTGTATGCAATATACATTTTGGGATCTTGAGAAATAAGAACATTTTTATAAAATTTTACATTTTATGTTTACACTAGGCAAACTTAACAATCTTACTAATGTATATTTTTATAATAAACGTAATCAGATAATCTATATATATAAAAGCCAAATCCATTGACTTACTGATCACGATTTCTCAAAAACTACTGAATGGATCGGAACGAAATTTGGTATGTATCTTCCTCTAGGGCCATAGGTGCTCACTAAGAAAGGGTTTCAAAAAATTCGAAATTAATTGGTGGGGTTTGGGGGGTCAAAGTTACTAAATCACGATTTCTCTAAAACTACTGAACGGATTGGAATGAAATTTGATATGTAGCTTCCTTTGGGGCCGTAGGTGCTCGCTAAGAAAGGTTTTC
>JAGFPH010001738.1:65325-96703 GCA_018207615.1 Philaenus spumarius
CCCCATTTTTAGGGGACACTAAAAATTTTCGATTGCTTTAAAAGATACTTTGGGCTAAGTTAGTATCGTTCCCCAAAGGATATTTGTTTGTTTTAACAAACACAAAAGTTAAAGTGGAGGAGGGGCTTTTAAGACACCTGGTATATGTTCCGATAGGCTCATAATTCCACAAATAATTTCTGTCTTTTGCCCTCTAAATATTATACAAATTTAGGTTTATAGCTTGTAGGAGAAGTTAGTATAATTTATTTTTATTGTATAGGGAAAGCTATTTTAACCTCTTTCATTGACTAGAACATACGCTCTAATCAATCAAGGTACTAACATGTGTAAACTGTGAAATTGTTAGTGAAACTATTTGAATAGTTTTTGAGCAAATAAAAAACGTAAGAAAATAAATGACTATTTAATTTTAAGGGTAGTCATCCCATTCCACCCATTTGATTTGAGTAATCGATTTGAAAATGTTTTTTTACATCACTTAAGAATAATTCTAAACAATTTTAGCTTTATAGCTTGTAGGAAGTTAGTTCAATTTATATTTGTTGTAAAGGACTAGTATGTACTAACGCCATTTCAACCCCTTAGATTGTAGTAATTGTAACGTATAAAACACTCCTGGCATTGATTATGGATAAACTGTGAAATTTTTAGTGAAATCGGTCGAATAGTTTTTGAGTCTATAGAGGGCGAAGAACCAAAGAAACATTAATTTTTATATAGAAATATTTTAATATTTAAATGAATAAAAGTAAAATTTTCTTTAGATAATGTATATTAGACTAAAGTTGGGCGTATTTAAATTATTATTTCGGTCTAAGCTGGGTAAACCATTGAGGGAGTCTGTTACATACACCTTCGTATTGCAATTTCGTCTCCGACTCCATAATTTGTTTCCGCTGACGGCTTACAATCGCGAGTTACTCATACAGTCAACGAGTCGCGCCTAAAATATAGAACAACTCCTTAAATAGCATAACCCAAGCCGTAATCAGCGTAAGCGACCGAAATAGTTTGAGAAAGTGTTTACTTTCCACCATTTTGTTTAGGCTAGGCGTGACGTCACGGTGGATGCAATTTCGGCATTTCCCAGAACACATTCCGTGATCGTATCATTGTTGGGAACATATGTTTTCAAAGTGGGGACGAGTTGGCGGTCAGCTGTGATGACAGAGCCAGATTAGAATAACGATGTCTCTCGCGGGGTTTATTTTAATAGTAATTACTTCTTGTTATTGTACATACGTCTGCTTTCTGATTCATTACTGAATATTCTATAGAACTAAATTGTTTCTATTAAACAATCGACTTTGAGCTTGACGACTGAAAAAGAATTTATTCAACAATACATCAATTCTCACACACATACATATAATATGATCAAACTCGTTTCAACGACCAAGTCGTCATCCTCAATGACATGAGGTTCAACTAACAACTTACAACGGGGTTATAAGCACTTAACGTTCGATCTCGCAGCTGAACCGCTTACTTGAGTTTAACGTCTTTTTAAAAAATTAAGTTTATATGTTTCAAAGATTTCAACCTACTATTTGGAAAATTGGTCCAATAGTAGCCTGCGTATACGAAATATATTAGTAGAATTTGTTTGCGCCTGTGGATTTAAACCGGGTACATTTAGGATATTTTACATTTTTAATACATTTTTTGATAACCAGTATAATTTGAAACGTATAATCGCTTATTAGCAAATTTCCATAGGAAAAATGAGCTATTGCAGTGGCCCTTATGGTAAGACCCAAGATCGGGAGTAGCAAATGAGCACCGATCATGGTCTCCAAAACACGTTTTGCGGTGTCATTAAATATCACCCCACATATGTATATATGTGTTCGCACTCTAGCGGCCGCATTTTAAGTCAGAATTTGGATCAACACATGTTGGTTGTCTACGTCTCTCGAACGAGTTCGTTAGCCAAAAAATCCAACAACCGGAAGCACGTTTTTTGATCGGAAGTAACTATTTTTTGAGATTTTTCCTACGAGAATTAATTTGTTTTTGAGTTTTTTTTTATAAATATAAATGTAGGATGTTATTCTGCACATTTTGTTTTTTACGCGCCCTTATAGCTCGCATAGTTCCCCCAAAATCGATCGAAACTTAAAATACCATAGAAGTTCCCGGTTCAAAGCCATGTGGTGTATTCTACCGTGGCGTTGGCATGCGAAGCACGCAATGCATCGTGTATTGAAGATACTCCCAATACGGGGATTTGCGTGCGAACTATTTTGCAGCTATTCAACACCGTCGTGAATAGATCTATTTCCTAAATTGTTGGTTCAAACTATAAAACATAGGCCTATAAACTTAATTTTGGAAATTTGCTCAACTCACGTCAGCGGTTCAGCTGCGTGGTCGAATTATTTTTATTAAAATATATCATTGTTAGATTAAACTTCTTGCCAAGTTTGAACTTAATCGATCTCTCTAGATATGAAGTATTTTCTAAAAGAGACAAAATGGCAGTTATCTGGCAAACGAAGCGTTTTTGGAAAAAATGTTATTCTTGATTTTCTCTTCATTTAGACCCACAGTACCATTTCCCGATGTTTGGCACTTTACATACGTCATACTCTGTATTTACTGTTCTGTGATCTTTTCTAAGTTATTATATTATAACGTATTGTTATTGTTAATGCTTTTCTATTGTTGTATTTATTTTATTTTGTTTACGTTTAAGTGGAAAAAGGAGCCAATGGTACTAACTTCAAATGTTATTATTATTACTAATTCTACCATCCAAAATAAAAAGTTCTACCTATAGGTATTTAAAATAGCCTACGTTAAAGTACTACACTTACAACTGTTCGAGTTAAACAAGTTTGGGGATGGCGTGCGAAACACGCAGAGATTTCTTACGATAATTTCTTAATCCAGGACATGCCCAACCCACTCTTAAGCATTTAAAGAAAGATTTTTCTCTGCAAAACAGTTCACAACTTTATGTAAAATATCGTCTGTAATAATAGTTTTTCGCTGTTGGATTTGTGCGAGTCCAAAAAACCAATATTCGTAGAAGTACGGCTACATTTTAGAACTAGGTAAAAAAAACCTCCCGAGGTCGGCTGTTTCAGATGGGTTAGTAAAAATAGTCCTTGGGCAAAAAGAGTTTCCAGAAATAGGGTTGTAACCAAAAACCAAAAACCCCAAAAATGACCTTGTATATGAATCGAGGAAATAAAATTTACATTTCATAACTTTTTAAAAGAATGACAACATTTTCTTTCATTTATAACAAACCGCACGAAAATCGGCCTGGTAGATCTCCAAGTTTTAACCTAAAACTAATAAGTGCCCTTATTAAATATAACGGTCGAATAAAAATTGCATTTCATAATTTTTTGATAGTAATAAAAAAATTTGCTTTTATTTCAAACAAACCGCACGAAAATCGGCCCGGTAGATCTGAAGAAATAAGTATCAATAGGATTTTAAAACCTAAAACCACAATCCCGAAAGAATTAACAGATACACCGTTAAAATAAAAATTACATTTATTTCATTTTTTTTTATATTAAAGACGAAAGGTTCTTTAATTTATAACAAACTGCACGAAAATCGGCTCAGTAAATCTGAAAAATTAAATATTTATAGAGATGTAATCTAAAACTAAACTATCCGAAAAAGTGCCTTTATAAATATACCTATGTTATTTATAAAAATGAAATTCCATAATTTGTTGATATTATTGAAAACATTTTCTATTATTTAAAACAAATCGGCCAAATCGGCCCGGTAGATCTCTAGAAATAGATATCAATAGGTTTATTTGAATCTAAAACCAAAAATCCTCCCCAAAGTGCCCTTGTAAATATATCAAGGAAATACAAATGAAATTCCATAATTTGTTGATATTATTGACAACATTTTCTTTCATTAATAACAAACCACACGAACATCAGTCTGATAGATCTAAATAAATATGTATCAGTATAGTTATTTTAACCTAAAACCAAAAATGACATTAAATATATAAAGATGAAATAAAAATTAATTTTTATAATTTTGTATAAGAATGACAACATTTTCTTTCATTTATAATGTTAGATGTCCAGAAAGTATCAATAGGGTTATTTTAAGCTTAAACCAAAAAAACCCCAAAAAATGCCGTAAATAATAATTAGTTGATAATAATGACAACATTTTCTCTCATTTAAATCAAACCGCACGAAAATCGGCCTAGTAGATCTCCAGAAATAGGTAAATAGGGCCACCAAACGTGGCCAGTAATTCAGGCTATACTGAATTACTTATATAAGTAAGATACGAGCTAAATGTTGCAGATGAGAAAAGTCGCTTTAATTTTCAAAACTGACACAATAATTAGTTCATAAGGTCAAGGTGACAAAATAAACTAATATATTGATTATCAAAGCGGCACCTTGTCCCAAAGAGCGTCCAAACAATCTTATCTCATTAATTAAAACGTCAAGAAGTGCGCCTTTCTGGGTCAGATATCTTTAGTACTGAACCAACGCCGAAATTGTATTGTTTCTACAAATATTTTATACTAAGCGAGCTCCATTTAGTATACATGGTGTCCCGCAACCATTCTACCAAGCTTCACCATATTATTCAGCAAGTGAAAACTAGCATTTCAATATAAAATGTGTCATATCTTAATTTAGAAGTCATCTGTCTGTATGCGTTTTTGAAAAAATATTATCTCATGAGAGGTTTAAGATAAATTCATCAAACTCAGAATGAAAGTTTATCACATTAATTTACTCAAATTACAGTGACTAGATAGAGACAGTGTTTGTGGCCAAGTGAGGTCTTGTTTCCTATTGGCCGGCAGCCATGTTTTTCCTAAATTCTTATCTGTTTCTATTATATTTGTTAAATTTTTTGCACGAAAAAAACTGAATACACTTTTTAAGAAGAAACACAGTTTTTATTATTTAATTTCAATATAAATATCAAACTGTAACAATTGAATCGCTTGTTTTCCCCTTTATAAAAAAAAAAAAAACAAAGAGGTCATTTCTCTTATAATTACAAAGAGATATAACACTAATCTTTACATTATAATTCTGAGCAGATGACATTACTTTTAGGAAAAACATGGCGGCCACTTTCATGTGGCCACACTGTCTCTATCTAGTCACTGTAACTCAAATGTGCAAAATTCAGTTTTGCTGCAGTTATCCGTTTCAAGATGGCGGTGGCTAAAACCTTTCAAAGTTAGATATCTAAAAAATTTAAGATTTTACGAAAACATTTTGAAAATTTAAAGGCAAATCCTACGGAGTATCACTTTTGAGAAAATCCAATCATTCTGGCTGGAAGCGGTTTTCTGTGATTGTTGAAGAAATCCATATGAGTGCTGTAATAGTCTAAATAAACAGAGGGTTATAATTTAAAATGTAAAATTAGATAAAAATCAGATGTATCCATACTAAAATTATAAAGAGGTGAAATTTGTGTGTTTGTTTGTATGTAGGAGGTAATCTCTGGAACTACTGAACCGATTGAAAAAATAGTTATACTAATAAAAAGCTTCACTATCCCTGAGTAACATAGGCAATAATTCATTTGAATAAAAAGTTTTTATTTCAATATTTGCAAATTTAGACGGAAAAATCTTACGTTAGGCCTAGAGTGATGAACCAACACATGTATTTACATTTATTACCACAGCAACCAATTGAATAAAAAAACAGATGCAACAGCTGTTTGCACCAATATTTCCATTAACAGCTGATTTCAAACTTTGAAGCAATTATTTGTATTTCTAACTTTTAGGTCAGGTTTTTATTAAAGTGTAGACCTGAGCCTTTGCTGGTTCTTTTAACCTTCATTATAACTTCTGTTATAAAAAATGCGAAATAATTTGATTTGACAATTTAACATTATTTACCATCTAAACTTTGGGGTTAATTCTACACCTTTATAATAAAAAAAAACATTACATGATTATGTGTATAGAAGGTTCCAACGGGGTTGGCGGGCGGTTTCCCCTGGTAATTAATATTTGTCTATAAACAAATAAATATCTCAAAAGAAATTAACTTAACTGTGCCTCACTTTTTAATTTGAAATTTTTTACTTTCTACTAAATTATTTAATTAATATTTATCTATATATATAAAATTCAATATATGTCCGTCTGTTTGTCCTTTATGCGTTACCAAACCGTCCATCCGATTGCTTTGAAATTTTGCATAGTAACACAGGTTAACCCTGGGAAGGTTTTAGGCCATTTACCGAAGTCCTAGGACATTAGGGATACGCCCCAGTGGCCCTCAAAGTTTCAATGTTAATCTTATGGAAGGTCAATCTTAAGAAAGAAGAAGAAAGATTTCTAAAACAGCTGTTCGTATGAAAAGCTTAAAACAACTGATTTTGATCAACAGCTGATTTTGATCAACAACTGATTTGGATCAAAAACTGAATATAATTTTAGGTTAGGTAAATCAAGCAATGAGCAGAATCCCATTATAATTTACATCGGCCCTCAGGGATACGAATTACAGGTTTTCAAAGTTTCAAACTAAGCAATAGCGAAACATTGCCGGGTCAGCTAGTCTAACACTGAAATAAGTAATTCATAATCATTATTGCAAATTAAATGGGGCATAATAAAGCTAGATTGGTCTTGTGATATATATTTATTCATTTATAAAAAAAAATATAAATCTGATCTAATTTTACGATTATTTAAAATTTTCTTAACCCGTTTATAAGATAATATATTTTTTCAAACACACACATACAGACAACTTCTAAACTAATCAAGTAGGGGACTTGTTGTCCTTATATATTATTTCTTAAACGTATTTTTTCTGACAAAGCCATATCTGCCTTAATACTTCATCAAAATTAATGACACAAACATAATTTTAAAGCTTATGTTCCCCGCTATTGACGATAACTAAACAAGTAGCTTAAACTAATGTCGTCGTTAAAAACAATTATTAAATCTCCCTTAATTCTTCATTAAAATTAATGATTTAAACATCATTTTAAAGCTTATGATTCCCTCTATTGACGATAAATAAACAAGTACCATAAATGTATGTTTTCGTTAAAAAAAGTATTAAATCTCAATTAAATTTTCAATAAAATTAATGATTTAAACATAATTTTAAAACTTATGTTCCACGCTATTGACGATAAATAGCTTAAAATTAATGTTTTCGAAAAAAGTTAAATGTACATTAAAAAAACTTTCATATGTAAGTTTATATGATTCCTAATGAAATGCGACATCTATTAACAATCTATTTAACTAACACGGCCGCTGATAGTTAGGTTGTTCACATTCTATATGCAATAGTAATCTATCATGCAAATCAATCAAACTAAATCAACGTAAAGCGTTATAATTCATTATAAACGGTTATTTATAAACCAACGTAAACAAATAAACGCAGTTAACTGAATTAAATCAGGTTAGAACTACTAACTTGCGGAATAGTCGCACGGGTCAGCCAGTATTGTCTTATTTCCTAGTTTTGACCTGCTGAATAGCATGGTAGAATGGTGCGAGACAACCTGCTGAATATTAAAATTTTACTTTAATTTATTTTCGCAGGACTTGTGAGGGTGTGTTCCCTCATATTGGGCATAACAAAAGGCTAATTTTGTTTAAGAAAAATACTCACAACTCCATGTCTAGAAAACGTATCACTTACCTGAAACAGAATAGAAATACAAAATCAATATTTTTTGCTATCTAAATATTGGTTAGTAACACGTAAATAAAGTACACTGAAACTCCATCGTAAAATAAATAGATTAAAAATAAACGGTACCAGAAACTGGCACATACTTTCTCACAAACATATTTAAATTATCAAACAGATTCACTGTGACTTCATAATTGTATTTAAGTAGGAGAGGGGATACATTAAAGTAGGAGAGTAACAAGTAATAAATATTATTATTATTATTAGCTGGAGAGAAAACTATTCGATCGATTTCGAACAAATTTGCACCAAACATGTCAATTAGTCCTGTATAGATGCACGAAAAAAGGTTTTGACAAATTTAAAAAAACAACCCCCTTTTTGGCCAAAACCCCCCAAAAATCAGTTATTATTATTATTAGCTAAACGAGAATTTTTAGAAAGATGCGGTTTTTTCATATGGTAGGGTACATTAAGGGCTACAAATAAGCCAAATTTTATCAAAATCGTTTAAGCCATTTTTTTATGAAAAAGGAATAACTGTTTTTTGGGGGTTTTTGCCAAAAAGGGGGTTATTTTCAAAATTGTTCAAAACCTTATTTCGTGCATCTGCAGGCATAATTGACATTGTTCAAATAGTCGATCAAATAGTTTTCTCTCTAGCTAGTAATAATATTTTAAGAATGAATTTATTTTGAGTTTTTTGCGCATTTTTGCAAACATAAAACCTAGCGCATTCGATTCCTGACGTCAAAAACCCCCTATATGCAAATTTTCATCAAAATCGTTAGAGCCGTTTGCGGGATATCCGAAATAAATATACAAGAATTGCTCGTTTAATAAGATAAGTTTTCGTTAAAATCGTTAGATCCGTTAGCGAGATCCCCGAAATAAATTTATAAATAAATATACAAGAACTGCTCGTTTAATAAGATAAGATATTTAATTTATTTTTATAAAACCTCAAAAAAAATTTCATTCTAGTACGAAAATTCTCAAAATTTAGTTCCTGTCAAAAACGTGATTCCAGTTGTTGGAATTTGTTGGCTAACGAACTCGTCCGAGCGACACCTAAATCTTTATGTATAAAAGCGAAATACCACTCACTCACACACTCACTCATCACGATTTCTCAAAAACTACCGAACGGATTGAAATGAAATTTGGTATGTAGCTTCCTCTAGGGCCATAGGTGCTTACTAAGAAAGGGTTTGAAAAAATTCGAAATTTTAGGAAGGTTTGGGGGGATCAAAGTTATTAAATCACGATTTCTTCAAAACTACCGAACGGATTGGAATGAAATTTGGTATGTAGCTTCATCTAGGGCCATAGGTGCTCACTAAGAAAAGGTATGAACAATTTAGAAATTTTAGGAGGTGTTTGGGGGGATCAAAGTTACTATAATCATAATTTCAGATCTTTTATTATTATGACAATAGTTCTTTTATTATTTAAGATCTATATATATAAAAGCCCAATACCACTCACTGACTGAACACTTAAAAAGAATACAATTACGTTAAAAAGACTGAAAATACCAACCACCACGGGCAACGCCGTACGGGTCAGCTAGTACTTATATATAATTACACCCCAAAACATGTTTTGGGAACCATGATCGTTGCTCATTGACCACTTCCGATCTTAGGTCTCGCCATACGATTCACAGAAATTTGCTAATATCAAGCTTTCCATTTCTCATAACTCCCGCACCGCCTACTAAATCCGATAGACGGTCTATTCTTAAGTCAGAATGTCTATTTCAGTCTAGCCGTGCCATTGACTGTTGCAATAATTACCGTTAATGTCTTCTTTTTCCATATATACTGACGCCGTTCATTAATATTAACGAGTGGCCTGAACATTCCACACTCAGTGCCGTCATGTACATATTTAGTTAATTCGCGTTGAGCCGAATGAATGTGCGTTCCCACATAAATTGGTAGACGCGTGTCATCGCTGTTTCCCGTTTGACGTAATTAATTTAGAACAGCATGAATAGCGGTGAAAGTCCGTTGGTTCAATTTATACAGGGTGTTTGCTGGAGAAAGTTAAACAACTCTGGACGTTTTCTACGAGTAAAAGTAAAGAACAAATGGATATAAACTGTTTAGTCAATAAATTTTTAGTTTTCTATCAGCTGTAATTTTGAGTTGTGAACAATGAAAATCATATCTGTTGTACTCCGCCGAATGATGAAGTTAGAATGTTTTATGCTACTTATTGTTATAAAGACCCTAATGGAGAAAAATAATCATTAACTCGTTTCAAAATGGAGGCTATTTAAACTTTTTAACGTAAATAATCTCAGTTTAGAACAAAATTACAATAGACAAAAAATATGCCATTTGTAATTGCAAACAAATGTTTGTTTCATTTTTAAAATGTCAACAAAATAACCGAGTTACGGACAAAACACGAGAAAATTGTTCTTGAAAATTAAGAAATTTTATAAATTTATTCAGAACTACTAAAAATTTATATAACGTACCCCAATTTTGATATAAGTAGAACTTTTAATTTTTGATGGTAACATGAATAATGATAAAAATATGTGAAATTAAGACCATTGTGTCCTTTATGATGCTTAAGATTGAAAAAATTACAAATATAACTATAGAAACACATCAAAAATAATAATACAAACAAAAACTACTTACACATTTTGTATAATAATGATACTCACTTAAAATACGTAATGTAAGAAATCAGAAAAACTAAATACAAACTCATTTCGCTTTTAAAAGTAAAATACAGCTACAAGTAGGGAAGAGCGGGGTAATACCGTTCAGCGGGGGTAATACCGTGCACTGCGTTTTTAAATTCGGTTGAGGGAGTAATGAGCGCTGGGAAGTGTTGCTGCGTCGCAGGAAGAATGCGAAACAGATCAAGACTTTTGGAGAGCTTGTAGCCTTACGCGAGTATCAGTGACGGAAGATTTCACCAACTTTTCTCATTATATCTCCGACTCGCCACAACTGAGGGAAGTGAAATATGTTACTAATGACGTTACTTAAACAAATTTTTTTTTAATAGCTCATTTCTTGAGCCATTTTTTAACATCAAACACTAGCAGTTAAATTTCTTTGTTTTGGGGTTAGGATTGAAAATGTGGTATCATGTCTTCACGGGGTAATACCGCGCATTTGTTATTTACTTATAACTTAATACCTTTTGAAAGTATTACAAAAGTATGATATAGTTGCAAAAATATTACAAAATCATATTACAAAAATGAGCGTAAATGTGTTTTAAGGCGAACACGAATGAATTGTAAATGAGTGAGATGCCAATATAGATAGAAATCACTCAAAACTTAAATATTTTACATTTTCTGTTTATTTTAGTTCCTTCAAGAAGAGGGACTTATGATTTTTTTTCTGTAATTTCATATAAGCTCTAAATCACTACATGCTACTTATTTCAATGTTAAAATAAAATGTGTTTGGAATATTTGTTTTATTTTCACTCGATCTTTGCCGTTAACAATTTTTCACGGAATTACCCCTTTTATAGTGCACGGAATTACACCCCTTATTCCCGTTGGGGCAATACCGTGCAGTGAAACCTTTTTATAAAATTCGTATAACAATCTAAATCGGTTAGATATTTCAAATTTGAATATTTCAAATTTTTCACAAAATGAGATGACGTTTTGCTTTACTTGAGTTTCAAAATTAAATATAAAAAATAAATAAGTGCTTAAGTGCACGGTATTGCCCCACTCTCCCCTAAATTACGCTAGACAGTGTATAAAACAAAATGTAATCACATTTACGCTCAAACTTGCACTATTGTATGAGAGAGAGTGCATAACTGATTTAACTGAATGACAGATTTTTTGGGGGTTTGTTGGCCAAAAAGGGGGTTGTTTTTAAATTTTTTTAAAACCCTTTTACGATCATCTATACAGGCCTACTTGACATGTCTGGTGCAAATTTGGTTGAAATCGATGGAATAGTTTTCTCTCTAGCTTTGTATACATACAGGCATACAGACATAAATACAGACATTTTGTAAAAACCACTTTTTTGGACTCAGGGGGTCCCAAAACGGATATTTCCACAAAAATCTCAACATCGTTTTTTTTTTTGCGATCACTATACACTCTCTATATCATAGTATAGTGAGAAAGTAATATTATTATTATCTAGAGAGAAAACTATTCGATTGATTTCGAACAAATTTGCACCAAACACGTTAAGGGTCGGCTCTAGTAAAACAGAAAGCAACCTGCGACTCCAGCGTAGCGGCGGTAGGTTACGCGGACATTGCTCATCCTAAATCCATTTAAAACCCGAAATTGTTCAAATAGCGTTTTCAAAAAAATACCAAACTCTTGGGGACAAAATTCTTCATCCGAATGGCTTGATAATTTTTCGCTATAATTAATAGTTACATCGTAAAACAATATTTAAAGTCACCCTATAGCGGCGGTAGGTTACACGGACATTGCTCAGCCTAAATCCATTTAAAACCCGCAATTGTTCAAATACCGTTTTCAAAAAAATACCAAACTCTTGGGGACGAAATTCTTCATGCAAATGGCTTGGTACTTTTTCGCTATAACTAATAGTGACAACATAAAAAATTATTAAAAATTAATTTTTTAAATTGTTAATAAATATTAAACAAAACGTTTTTCTTAATTTTGGAAAAGCCATTTGCATGCGTATTGGCCATAGCTTTAAAATGACATATCGTTCATAATTATCCGATCAAAAATAAAGGAAAAATATGGATTTTAATTTAACATTGGTCTTATGGAGTGTCAACCAACATGGCCGACAGCTAGAGCCGACCCTTAATTAGGTCTTTATAGATGCACGAAAAAAGGTTTTGAAAAATTTTGAAAAACAACCCCCTTTATGGCCAAAAAACTCCCAAAAATCAGTTATTATTATTACCTAAACGAGAATTTTTAGAAAGATGCGGTTTTTTGCATATGGTAGGGCACATTAAAGGCTACAAATAAGCCAAATGTTATCAAAATCGTTAGAGCAGTTTTTATATAAAAAAATAACAGATTTTTTGGGGGTTTTTTGGCCAAAATGGGGGTTGTTTTTCAAAATATTTTAAAACCCGTTTACGTGCACTATCCTGTATACTTGACATGTCTGGTGCAAATTTGGTTGAAATCGATCGAATAGTTTTTCTCTAGCTTTGTGATACATACAGACATACAGACAGACATACAGACAGACATACATTTTGTAAAACCACTTTTTTGGACTTAGGGGGTCCCAAAACGGATATTTCCACAAAAATCTCAACATCGATTTTTTTTGCGATCACTATACTTTCTCTATACTATAATGAGAAAGTAAAAATTGCAACCCTAAAAAAAGAAAAATAGCCTGAAGTATGTACTTACAGTCTCTACAGTCTCTAGACTACCTATTACTAAGAGTCCGCCTCTTTTTTTAAATGACAGACCGACTCTTCGTCCGTCCCCGCAAACCAAAACAATATTTATAACCGCCTGAGGACCCGGAATCGTCCATATTCGATCTTTTCCCCATAAAAGGTGGTAAAACGAAAGACTGAGGGACTAACACGACGAAATAAAGGTTCCCAAAGACTTCGCAACACTAGTACAGTGCTTGTTTGTTTTGTAATATGTTATCGTTTCACACCAAAGAGTTACGATCTGTAGGACGTAAATAACGAAAACAATAGCTCTCACTATGCGCTGTGCTTTGCCTCCACAAATGTATATTAAACAGAGTTAAACAAAACTATGCGGTAAAGACAGTTAATGTCCGCACAAAACTCACTTTAAACAACTGAAAGTTTTATTTTCAGGTCTTTGTTTGTTTTAGAGTAAATTAAGGTCAAGAAGTAATAAAAAAACATGTTTCAGCAGAAAAGTGTTTGAACTAAATAAATGCACATCCATGTTTCACAAATCGTGAATCAATTTACGGGCTACTGAAAAAGTCAAAAGTTAATTTTATTTACAATTTTTTTAATTTCATAATAACGTTCCTCCTTATTTTCTGAACACAAAAATATATTTATTTTGCCAATTTTTTTGGTTGAGGAATTTTTTTTATAACCATGCATATGTTAAAAATTTGCCAATTTAGGAAATTTTCATATAGATTTTACCGTTACTTTGATTTTTGTACATGATAATAAAAACATGATTATTTTATATAAAGTAAAAACATAGTTATTACTGAGAAACATAAATAATTATTGTTTGTTTGTGAAAATAAATATGCTTTAGAAGTGTTGCAAAACTTGGCGGCCATTCCCCAAAAGTAAGGAATTTGTGTGATTTCAAGCCCAGAATAAAAAGCCACAGGATGCTGAAATTTTTGTGGCTATTCTCTACAAAATTACTAAATTTTCTTTTACGTAGAAGACATTCTAATAAAAACTTGTTTATTAAAAAAAATATTGTAAATAATTTTTTTTTTACCGCAATTGTTTCATTTGCATGAACTTTTGTCACAGATTTAATTTAAGTCTTATGTATATAATTGGTTATACATGAGATTTTAGAAGATCTGTTTAGCTTTCATTTAAGACCCAGTTGATCAAAATTGGACAAATAGATTTTGAAGAATATAAATTTTATAAAAAGTAAATATTTTTAACAATAATATAAAAACAAATACACAAATTGAAAAAAATATACACGTTTAAATTGGACCAAATAACATATTATAAAAAAATTAAAGCTCAAATTTCAAGCAACAAAATTTTCGTTACTTCCAGTAGCGAACCCCCTTAACTGATCTTTTAATTAAACTAAACCTGTGTTATTTATAATATTTAAAAAAAAACTTACTTTACTTTTATTTTATTTTTTTAGGTATAAGTTTATAGCCAAGATCTAGCTATTAATAAATATTTTGAGTAAAAATTAAAAATTCGATCACGCAGACGAACCGCTGACGAGAGTTGGGCGAATATTAAAAATTAAGCTTGTATGTTTTAGGGATTCGACTAACGGCCCCGTCCTACATCCGATTCGGTCCCAGTTTGGTTCACACGTTGGTTTTCTAAGCCGTTCAGGCGAGTTAGCCTAAACAATCTGAAGCACGTTTTTTGACAGAAAATTATATTTTTTTAAAGGTTTTTCGTACTATAATCAAACGTTTTGGGGGCTGGTGGGGGGTTTCTGAACAAATGGATATTGGAGATTAATCAGCACGTTTTGTTTCTCATACAATTCGTCTGGTTCCTGCAAAAGCGAGTGTTTATGCTGCGAGCGAAACAAAGCAGTTCATAAGTCGAGGGCGCAAGGTCGAGGTGCAAACTCAAAAATCACGTTTGGAACGAGAAAGAGCGTAAGCCGGGGTTAGAGGCTGAGGTGCTAACAAATTCTACTAATATATTTCGTACACGCGGAATATTCACACCTTCGTGAGTTGACTTATTTCGCAAACAGTTAAAACCCTAAACATATATACTTATTTTTGGAAATTCGCGTCACCGGTTCAGCTGCGTGAATTGAATTATTTTTATATTCTCTACAAATACCTGAAGTTTGATTGACGTTACAACTTATTGTAACAGAAGTTTGAAGTCTGACAGACGGACAATACAAACCAATATTTGTACAAGGTGTTGACTTTACATGAACTGAATGTAGGTTCAACTATCGTTTAGATATAAAAATATGAGGAGTGGTGAATGTAAATAAACAGTAGATGTCGAGATGCAGGGGGCAGGTGCTGCCATCTGTGTATGTACTCGGTACTATAACAGAGAAATTATTTATTGTGTGTAAATATTATATAGGGTACATGGTGTTTCTGAAATAGAGCGCCAAGCTTCGTACTTCAAAATAATTACGTAGAAATGGTTATGTACCAAAATATTTTTGAAATTTTATGTACGATTTCATTTTACATATACTTATTAGCGAATTTCCATAGAAAAAATTAGCAATTGCAGTGGCCCTTATGGTGAGACCCAAGGTCGGGAGTAGCAAATGAGCACCGATCATGGTACCCAGAACACGTTTTGGGGTGTCATTAAAATTCTTATATATATATATATATTATATGTGTATATGTGTTCGCACTCTAGCGGCCGCATTTTAAGTCCGATTTAGTCCAAATTTGGTAAACGTGTTGGTTGTCTATGTCGCTCGAACGAGTTCGTTAGCCAAAAAAATCCAACACTCGGAAGTACGTTTTTTGACCGGAAGTAACTATTTTTTGAGATTTTTACTACGAGAGTGAAATTGTTTAAAGTTTTTTCTAAAAATAGAAATGTAGGATGTTATTCTGCACATTTTGTTTTTTACGCGACCTTATACCTCGCTTGGTTCTCCCAAAATCGACCAAAACGTAAAATATCATAAAAGTACCCGGTTCGAAGCCAAGTGGTGCAAACTCGCAAGGCCACTAGGCGCAAACAAATTCTACTAATATATTGCGTACACACAGACAGCTGTTCAACGCCTTCGTGAGTAGACCTATTTCCCAAATTGTTGGTTGAAACCCTAAAACATAGGCATATAAACTTAATTTTTGAAATTTGCTCAACTCACGTCAGCGGTCTAGCTGCGTGGTCGAATTATTTTATTTTTGACAAGAGTGCAAGCATGAACTGCTAGGTCACTACTTGGTGCAGCCTCAAGGCACGGTGTAGATTCGTGCTTTGTGTATTCACTGACGGTGTAAAGGTAAAGACCAATGCAGTGTCGGTTAATATTCCACCTAAACGGCCAAATTGGCATCCCTAATTTTAAAAGTTTTCGGGGGTGGTAAAAAATTGCCCTGGCTCCCTTTTGCCGAAGGAGGAATTCGAGGAAAGGGTCCTTCTGAAAGGGCTACAAGAGCATTTTCTTGCGTATAGGTATGTTGACACCTCTGCCGCAGTATGGCGAGGGTTATTGGAAATGTTATTTAGATTCTGAAAATGGCGTTAAATTTAATCCATACAAGGATTAATTTAATTTGAAACATAAACCCATAGTCACTTTTTGTCGTACAAGTACAGAATGTCTAATAAAAACTAAAAATATTTAGGCTACTAATCAAACATGCACGCATGCTTAGTCAAGAAATTTCAGTTTGACTTGTACAAGAACCGATTTTTTAATAAATTTAAAAATATTTATTTAAGCTTGGTAGTATACAAAATTAAATCACTAGTACCAAGTATATTATCACCAAATTTTTTAACCCTTTTATTCTGAATGTTTGCATAGGTCACTTTTAATAATCGCTGATTTCCAGACAATCCACAATGTTGTAGTTCTATATAAAAAACACTCTATACTTTTGAAATCTTTACGTTAGATTTGGCCTAAAGATTTTGTTAACTTTTTTTTTAAATTTACTTAAAAACAGCGACTTTATTTTGTATAAAATATCTAGAAAACCTCAACAAAAAATTTACAAGAAACAAAGTATATTGTTTTTAAAGTAAAGAAATTTCGTTTTTATTTTTTCTGTCTATCTAGCATTGAAACTAAATTTCTTTAGAAATGATGGGTTTTCTTTCTGTATATTACCGAAGAATAATATGTACCAAAGTTCAATCTAAAAATCAAGGGAAGTAAAATGAACGGTACCAGGAACTGGCACATACTTTCTCACAAACATATTTAAATTATTAAACAGATTCACTGTGACTTCATAATTGTAGGTGGGGTAGCAGAGGCGATATTAAAGTAGAAGATTAACTAATGAATTTTATTATTATTAACTAGAGATAAAACTATTTGATCGATTTCGAACAAATTTGCACCAAACATGTAAATTAGGTCTGTATAAAGTGCACGAAAAAAGGTTTTGAAAATTTTTATTAAAAACAACCCCTTTTTCTTCAAAAAAACCCCCAAAATTAGTTATTATCATTATTATTAGCTAAACGAGAATTTTTAGAAAGATGCGGCTTTTTGCATATGGTAGGGTACATTAGGGCTACAAGTAAGCAAAATTATATCAAAATCGTTAGAACAGTTTTTTTATAAAAAAAAATACCTGATTTGGGGGGGGGGGGGGGGAAAAAGGGAGTTGTTTTTCTAAACCTTTTTCGTGCATCTATACAGGCCTCTAATTGACATGTTTGATGGAAATTTGTTCGAAATCGATCGAATATTTTTCTCTCTAGCTTTGTTATACATACAGACAGACATACAGGCATACATACAGACATTTTGCGAAATCCTCTTTTTTGGACCAGGGGGTCCCAAAACGGATATTTCCACAAAAATCTCAACATCGATTTTTTTTGCGATCACTATAATACTTTCCTTATACTATAGTATAATGAGCGATAGAGTAAAAATCTGAAAAATATAACAAAACAAATATTTCGGAGCATTTTTTTCGTTTTAAAAAAATTATTTACTTATTGATCCATTAATCGTGATTTATCCTTAGTAAATATTATTCTGGATAAATAAATATAATCAGAATGTAGGAACCGTTTACGAAATAAAATTGTACTTTATAAAAATTGAAGGGTCAATCTGTTCCCGTCAGACGCGAAGCAGTCTACAACTAAATTGCCTTATAATTTGCAGAGCTAAAGCTATATATCAAACTAATAGATCCCTTCTCCTCCGGCTCCCAATAAAAGGGAAAAAATACCGAGAAACTTGTAACGGGAAGCCCTTCTAACCAACCACAACTAAGTCAAAAATCGTGATCATTTTTTTAACTAAGGAGAAAAGAAGGGTGTCTAGAATAAACAGCAGGGTAGACAAAGACGGAGACACCGAGTGTTTACATTGGATAGAGCGAGAGGGACGGGTTAATGATGTCATTTCCGGTCTGGACACGTAGTACGGACACATCCCGCCGGAGCGCTGTTTAACACCTCTTCAACACAGTAAAGCCCCTTCATGGCAAATATGACTTGAGTTAAGGATGACGTGATAGCCCTACCCTACCGTGACCACATCAATATTACAAGTTGGTAACGCTGATTTTTTTTACTTTTTCTTGCGAGACACGTTCGGACCGCTATGAATATTTAAGCGGCCGTTCCGCAATCGTAGAATAAAATGGCGGATTAAACCTAACGGCTCTGAATTGTTTATAAAGTTCACGGACCGACCTTTGTATATCTGGAGTCTGGACGCTGTAGTGATTTGGAAATGGGTATATTTTAGATGTTGTTTTAGATTTTTTAACCGACTTCAAAAAAAAAAAAAAAGGAGGAGGTTCTCAATTCGACCTGTTTATAAATGCTTTTTTATGTTTGTCCGGCGATTACTCCGAAACTAATGAACCGATTTCGACATTTTTTTTACACGAAAGAGGATCATCCTCCGGTGGTCCCACTCCAGTTTTGTAAGGATCGGCCCTGAACTTAACTAGTATTTTCCAATACTTCGTTTTTACACAAGAGAGCGTGAAATTTAATTTTCAGTTTTTGCGATTATTCCGGAACTAATAAACCGATTTCGATAAATCTTTTTGAAGTGAAAACTTCTTATTGACAAGTTATACACTTTTTTGCGCGGGTATCTAAACGAAATCTCGCGTCACGAATCCATTCGATTTTTCTCTAGTGCAATAGATTACTGGTTTATAGCTGTCGTACCGGCTTAGTTCAGGTAAATAAGTAAAACTTTTTTAAAGCTGTCTTACCAGGATTCGGTCATGTAAATAAGGAACCAGATGTTTACATTTGTCGTACCACATTTTCTGTAGCTGTTGTACCCGTCTTTGGTCAGGCAAATAAGGAAAACGTCTCGAGTTTGTAAAGGAAATCCATAATGGGTGGGAATGAAACATTCTGTCTGCTTTCTTGTGTTCAATGGAGGCTTATTTTAACACCGTTTTAAATGCACCACAGTTATTTATTATACAGGGTGTTGATTAAGTCTGGAACCGGTTTAATATTTCGTATATAAGGAAAATTTGAAGGTAGATGTGATTGAGGAACCTACTCTGTGTAAAAATACTATTTTATTAAGATATCAAAAAATTTATCCGCCATCTTCGATCCGCCATTTTGAATGTAACTTTGTTTTTTTAAATAGGAAGGCGGTCATGTGATACATCATTTCAATGTAGAATTTCAAGAAAAAACCAACGGTGAAATTTGCACATCCATATTTTTAACCGATTAAAAATGGCGACCAAAAAACAACTAAATCGCGTTTTCCGATTTTGCCCCATTTTGCTGTACTATGTTTGTTTTAATATTAATTATTATTCTTTTTGTATTCAGAATTAAATAAGCTTTCAAACGATATGCCACCCAACGATAATTGGGAGTATTCAACATTTTTGAGTTACAGCCATTTTGATTTTTTCAACATTGATTTCAAGTGGTTCAACCGAATAATGTAAAACTTTTTGAGGGGGCTAAAGTTTAAAAATATTTTGTGATACTGGTGTGTACCATTTGAAAGGGCGGTAATTTATGAATATAAGAACTGAGTTTGTTAAGAATGTTGTCATAAGTCATTTTAAAAATATTTCTAAAAAAGGTTTGTTAAAATCCCCCTCTATTACAAAAGTAGGTTACTGCGACAAACATTTTAACGGCATTTTAGAGGCACTTTACAAACTATAACAGTTCGGAGCGGAGCTTTTTGGGAAAATATGTGTTTTTTTTCAAATGGTATATGGCAACTGCTCGCAGACAACTAGTTCGGGGTCTTCCGACCAAAAACATTGGTTACCTGGTTTGTGGTGGGAGGACGAAGAGTCCGGCTGTCGTTTACAAAATGTGTGGACTCTTAGACCGCCTCGAACGGACACATTTTAGCATGGGTATCACAGGGGGCGGCGTTAAATTTAGCTCCGCACTGATTAAGGAAAACCAAAGACCAACACTCTGAACATAATTTAATGCTATAGGCCTACTTATGTAATGGTAATTCCTAATAGGCCGTTTAACAGATTTGTTAGGTAAGATTAACACGTTCACTGCTACGCAAATTTCGTATTTCCTACGCTAGGAGCTGACCTTTTACTTCTTATATTTACAGTCTAAATGAGTAGAAATAACTTTATTTTTTATTTTTGAAACTTTCTACGTAATAATCACTAATATTTTAAAGGGCATAGCACATAGGCTTAAAATTGGCGTGCGAATCACGCAATGCTCGGTGTATTAAAAATTCTCCCAATACGGGGGTTGGCGTGTGAAGCACGCAATGCTAGGTGTATTGAAAATTCTCCCAATACGGGAGTTTGCGTGCGAAGCACGCAATGCATTGTGTATTGAAAATACTAGAAATACGGGGGTTGGCGTGTGAAGCACGCAATGCTAGGTGTATTGAAAATTCTCCCAATACGGGAGTTGGCGTGCGAAGCACGCAATGCATTGTGTATTGAAAATACTAGAAATACGGGGGTTGGAGTGCGAAGCACGCAATGCTCTGTGTGTTGAAAATACTCCCAATACGGGGGTTGGCGTGCGAAGCAAGCAATGCATTGTGTGTTGAAAATACTCCCAATACGGGGGTTGGCGTGCGAAGCACGCAATGCTTTGTTTATTGAAAATACTTCCAATACGGGGGTAGGCGTGCAATGCACTGTGCGTCGGCCGCTTCTCATATTGTTCAGTGTCAAGCTCGCATGTGCGTCCTTAGCAGTGAACTTGTTAACGCCAGGTGCAATCGTAAAGGGGGACATATAGAGTCCCGCTGTTAGTCAGAAAAAGCCCAGACTCTTTGTCCGTCTTTACGAAATGTTTTTGTGGTCGACCCTTCAGTGTATCCGGACTGTCTGTCCTACATTCACATCAACACTGTGCTTGGGAGCCGTCATCTCATCACAGGTCCTCGCACCAATATATAGGCCTTTTCACTTTTTTATTTTTATTATTAATTTATTCTAAAGGTAGGTAGGCTATTCCAGTTGAGGTTAAAATGTGCTTGTTTTACAGTTTTCGCAAAAGAAATGTTTCTTAATATTGTTAAAAAAAAGAAGTTGAATGCGTTCTAGAAAAATAAACCATTGTTTGCAAAAATTACTATTTTGTATTTTACGAAGACTTGTTATTTTATAAATTATCGGTAAAAAGATATTATCGTTTCAATTTCTCTTCCAACTTCAAGTTAACTAGAATTACCTTTGTGTGAAATTATGCGACAAATGTTTTTAAATAAAGGACCTTAGAGGCTGTAATACAAGGATGTGACTGATGGACGGACATTACAAAAATGCAAGGGTTTCATAAAATTTAAAAGATCGGAAGTCTGAAGTTTTTCCCCAACTAAGGGTTAATGCATAGTTAAGCCGCTGACACATCACATTTGCGTACAGTAAATGTGCTGTAAACTTTTTTAAATGATAAGTGTTAGTAGTAGTAAAGATGAAGTATCATTAGCTTCCAATATATATAATTCGACCACGCAGCTGAACCGCTGATATGAGTTGGTCAAATTTCCAAAATTAAGTTTATAGACCTATGTTTTAGGGTTTCAACCAACAATTTGGAAATAGGTCTATTCACGACGGTGCTGAATAGCTGCAAAATGGTTCGCACGCCATTCCGCACATTGGGAGTCTCTTCAACACACAAAGCATTGCGTGCTTCGCACGCCAGCCTCCGTCTTGGGAGTATCTTCAACACACAATGCATTGCGTGCTTCGCACGCCAACCCCACGGAACCAAATCGGACTTAAAATGCGGCCGCTAGTGTGCGAACACATATATCCATACATATATGATTTTTAATGACACCCCAAAACGTGTTCTGAGGACCATGATCGATGCTCATCTGCTACTCCCGACCTTTTGTCTTACCATAAGGGCCACTGCAATAGTTCATTTTTCCTATGGCAATTCGCTAACAGGGTGTGCCACGAAGAAAGGTGATGATTTTAGGAGGCGATTGTAGCCTACTACTGAAAATAAGAACAAAAAGTCTAATATAATCAAGAAATGCTTAGATTTCGAACTATCCAACCTTTTTCACTTAACACTTAGCCTAATAGCTTTCGAAATAGGAAAGATACTGACCTAATTTTGTGTACATATTCGTTATGTAACCGTTTTCCCTGGAACAAAAATCCAGAACGTTCTTTTGTATGCTTTAAAAATGGCGGTCATTTAAAATGCCAAATATCTCTAAAACCGCTAACTTTTCAAACAAAATGTAGGAAACAAAAAACGTTAATTTTTTAATAACAAATAAAACATTTTTTTTTTGTTTTTCCCGTAGCTCAAAAGAAAACCCAGTTATCTGCTAAAAACAAAAAACATAATTTATTTCTGTACTGTAATTGTTGTTTCAGTATTATTATAGACAAAACCAAAAGTATACAAAATAACGCCATTTCTAAAGTATAGAAAAGAACGATCTGGATTTTTGTGCAATTGAAGAAGGTTACTTAATAATTATGTACATAAACTTTGAAGTCAATATCTTTCCTATTTCCAAAGATGTTAATTGTTAGGAGAGACAAATATTGGATAGTTCGAAAACTAACCATTTCTGGATCTATGTTTATTAGACTTTTTTCCTACTTTTAGAAGTAGAATCGCCTCCTAAACTCATTACCTTTCCTCTTGGGACTCCATGTATATAATTTAGTGGGGAAAGGAAGAGAGGCTATTTGTTGTCCATCCTATAAACCAAAAAAGACAAGAGTTGGGGAATTTCATAGTCTTTTCCAAGACGTGAAAAAATATAGCGATAAATTTCACCATTATTTAAGAATGTCACAAGAGATACATTTTTCTAACCTACATCCTAGGAGTAGTAATTGACACTAAATGTATTCTATTATTAGCGCATTTCCATAGGAAAAATGAACTATTGCAGTGGCCGTTATGGTAAGACACAAGATCGGGAGTAGCAAATGATCACCGATCATGGTCCCCAGACACGTTTTGGGGAGTCATTAAAATATTTTGAGATTTTTTCTACGAGAATGAATTTTTTTTTGAGTTTTTTCTACAAATATAAATGTATGATCTTATTCTGCACATTTTTTTTTTTACGCGACCTTATAGCTCGCTTGGTTCCCCTAAAATCGATCAAAACGTAAAATACCGTAGAAGTACCCGGTTCAAAGCCATGTGGTGGATCCTACCGTGGGGTTGGCGTGCAAAGCACGCAATGCATTATGTATTGAAGATACTCCCAATAAGCGGAATGGCGTGCGAACCATTTTGCAGCTATTCAGCACCGTCGTGAATAGACAGACCTATTTCCCAAATTGTTGGTTGAAACTCTAAAACATAGGCCTTTAAACTTAATTTTGGAAATTTGCTCAACTCACGTCAGCGGTTCAGCTGCGTGGTTGAATTATTATAATTTAAATTTTGTGTGTATTTTCTGTAAGTTATTTCACACCCCGTCCTTCATTAGTCTAGCGGGCACAAAGTGGGACTTTAAGCGGAAATGTAAATTTTTAAATTGAGTTGAAATTTGGAATACTTGTATTGCAAAATTGCCCCTCCCCCCCCCCCATTCCGAGAAAAATAAGAAAAACGCCCAAAATAATTCCCAAAATAAAAAAAACAAACTTATAATAAGAAACACACAGCTAGATAAGCAGAATAGTTATAAACGCTTTATTTAGTTTTTAATGTTGTTAAGTTAATTCATACTACCTGGTCGATATTCTTTCAAATATTGATATTCCTCTTTAGTATTTAAGCTCTATAAACTTGGACTTATTAAGGAAAACTGGAAGGACCTATCAGAAAGCCGCGCACAACTCGGTTTGATCTATGTCATGTGTAATATGTGAAGTACGAGGCTCCCATTATACAGAGTGTTCCCAGACTCTCTGGTCCACTTTTGTGGATTTGTTCCTGGGATCGAGACAAACATTTTCACAATATAAACATGGGTATACGGTGCTTACTTTTTCATCTGCCTGTCTTGATGTGTTTTTCACAAAATAATTGGTATCTAGAGAACGGTTTGACCGATTGAGTTCAAACTTGACATAAAGTTATATCAAACAACGATCAATATTAATAAAATAAACGTTTATATCCAATCATACGTTTCGAACTGGCTGCTGTTTGATTAGTAAGCCCTGTTAATTATATAATAGTACATTCTATGTAGTTATCATGTTCTATCTTTATTTGACAAGGCACCTATTCTGATAGTTTCATAGTAAACAAATTTAAGGAATTATTATATGAATGTATCGTTCTAATAAAGAATTGCTGTCTATCTATCCTCTTTTACTAACATAGACAGTCTTTTAACTAACACGTTTAAAGGAATCCGTCTCCACAGCGCCAAGCGGGCTACCTGGCATAATCTGACAGTTTTGACAGCCGAATTGGAATTCACAAAAACAACGAACCATGGTAATAGCGTCATACGCCTAGAATTCTAAATTAACATAATGAATTTACGTACTTTTTATGTAATTTTATCTCGTACTTTTGAGATGCTCGCAGTTAATCTTGAATGACTATGTAGAGCCATTTATATATTACTAGAATGATTTGGTTTAACATTACAAATCAAATCCAGGAATGACGCAAATTTTGCATACCTTTCATTGCAGACATTACCTAACCTAACTTAACATAACCTAACCTAATACTCCTCGAATTCTAAAGTAACATTGTATTTTTAGTTTAGTAAAAATATGACAAATATTTACTCCTTCACCGATAAAAAAAAAAAAAAAAAAAAAAAACAAAGCCAGAAGGCCGCTTTTTATATTAACGGATCTGATTTGTAATGTTAAACCAAATCATTCTAGTAATATATAAGTGGCTCTACATAGTCATTCAAGATTAACTGCGAGCATCTCAAATGTACGAGATAAAATTACATAAAAAGTATATAAATTCATTGTGTAAATGTTACTTTAGAATTCTAGTCGTATCATGTCTGCAATGAAAACCATTACGGATTCATTTTAAAAGAGAAGATATTAACCCCCGTCACTTCTGCATCACTGAGCAGGCACTTTGATAATTTATGGCCTCGGCGCTGTAGAGACTCGGCGCTGTGGAGACGACACCCGTTTAAAGATTGAGAGTCTGCTGTAGTAAAAGAGAAAGCAACCAGCGACTCCAGCGCTTCACTCTATAGCCGTATCTAAACAGTGAAATTACTTGCAGCTGAGCGCTTTGACACTGCCTCGATTAAAACCATTTTATAAATCCATCTTTTGTAGTGCTGAAAAAATACTGAACATTCTTTTTAAAATTGCGGATCCGGGTTGCGATTTACTTTTAATTATAAATTGTTTATTGTGTAAGGAAAAAAGTTCAAACTTGGTATTTAAAACATGTCAATTACGTGACAAATGAACGGTATTTAAAAAAAAATATGAAACGCAAAACGGCTGCGTACTGTGACTGTGGTTAAAATGAGACCTTGCAAACAATTTTGTGATAAAAAATAGACGAAATAAATGGTTTTAAATTTACCATTGCTCTTACGGGATAAAAATCCAAGATGGCCGCCACTACTGAAAACCCTTAAGCCCTATAATTACATTCTGCGATAAATGTGACAGTTATACAGTTCAAACACACTGTCAAACAGTGTATGCAATTTCAGCAGAGCTTTAACAAAATGTCAGTAAATATTGACTCTAAGTTTTTATATTCTCAACAAAATCTTCACCACTAATCTAATCCCTGACGTCGCGACGTCCACAACAAGCTTAACTTAATGTTTGGCTAGATCAGCTGGGGGTGCGGGGAGGGGTAATAACAGCCAAGTGTAGGGTAATTGCAGGGCTCAAAAGTTTCGCAGTTAAGTGATCGTATATCACGGTCGTAGTCAATAAATCCGGTAGAGTAGATAAAAAGTTCTGTGTTGTGTTATTTATGGGGAGGAATTTGGACCGTGAAGTGAGCGATTTAAAATGTACCGAGGACAAAGTGACCTGATTATAAGAATCAGATGTTCCCTTATAGCACAAACCCTTGTTAAGGTAAAACCAAAAGAGTGTAAAACTTATAATACGCAATTATGATGGGAATGCATAGTTTTTAAATTAAAGTTTACGTGCTCTTATTTAAAGAATCTATACTTATAAAAGCCAAATACCATTTACTCAATGACTCAACACAGTTGCTCCAAAACCACGAGGCCTACAAACATGAAATTTGGCACTAATACTCTTTATAGGCTCTAGACGCGCACTAAGAAAGGGTTTACGAAATTTGGAATTTTTAGGGGGTTTGGGGGGGGGTCAAAGTTACAAAATCACGATTTCTCTAAAACCAACGAACGGATTGGAATGAAATTTGCTATGTAGCTTCCCCTAGGGCCATAAGTGCTCGCTAAAAAAGTTTTTAAAAAAATTCGAAATTTTAAGGGAGGTTTGGGGGGTTAAAGTTACTACAAAAAACCATCGAACGGATTGGAATGAAATTTGGTATGCAGCTTCCTCTAGGGCAATAGGAACTCGCTAAGAAAGGGTTAAAAAAATCGAAATTTTAGGGGGTTTGGGGGGTCAAAGTTACTAAAAAGAAACACAGAACGGATTGGAATGAAATTTATTATGTGGCTTTCTCTAGGGCCCTAGGTGCTCGCTAAGAAAGAGTTAAAAAAATCGAAACTTTAGGGGAGGTTTGGGGGGTCAAAGTTACTAAAAATCCCCATAAGAAATACATAGTGTAATATATTTATTGATATAATATATATTTTTTAAATATACATTTAACTTTGATTTGTCTATCCGTGCAAAGCCGGGTTGGGCCAGCTAGTCTATATATAATTGTATTTATTCTAGCAACGCCTACAGTTCGCTTCGCTCACCAACCAGCATATTTATTGCGGCTTCGCAGTTCGCTCCCCAAATACGAAAGAAATTCGTTAATTATCGTTTACTAAAACAGCTGAAAATGCACTTCGCTATTCTAGTTACTGGCACCACTTTTGGGCCGGGAAACAATTTCTGTTGCCAATAAATAAGATGTCTGGCATAGCGACTTAGGTATTCGTCTTATTACACTTCTATTTCATTCGTCCAACTAGTGATTGTAATATTACGCGTAATTGTTCTACTGGATTACCCTCATCATGAAATGTATTCAATCTGCATTTGAATAAATGCAGGCACTTTAAACATACAGAGTGTATTTATGTGTGCCACCTTCGGTATCTCAGAAACTAAAAATTGGGTTTAAAGCAAAGTTTAAATGGGTGGACTGCACCGTAATTGATGTGTGCAAAATAAAAAAGCAAATTGTGAAATTTTGACAAAATTACCGCCATTTTTCACTACGGCCATATTGTTTCCATTTATTATGGATTTACACATAATTTTGATACTTTTTTATTTACTGTATTTTTTTTATAAACCCAATCGTGTTCGTGAAAATTACACTTAAAATTCATTTTTCGATGTCTGAAGGGCTCTAGCCACTAGTGGATAAGGGCTAAAACTTATGAGAACCACCTAATGGGACGAAAAATGTTCTACTATTGCTCTCCAAAGATGTTCATCAGAAATGAAGAGAAAGAAAATAGCCTTTCATTTCAGCTTATTTTATCTGTTTTCCCTGAACATGAACGCAATTTGGAGGTACAGGTAGAGCCAATTAGGATGGAGCGCGAAGAGGGGGTGTGCAAGTCTTCTACGCCGGCTCCCACCACATTTCCCCTGTCGCGGCGGAGTACAGTCAGAGCCGCCTGCCCTACCTAATTCATGTCTGCTATGTAGTCGTATTGATTGTATATCAACACTTTTTGGTGGTGACTGTACTAAAGACTCACAGTCGAGTAGGAGAGGGTAAGATGTTATAGCGCATGCTCAAGTGACACTTCACGCTACTTGGCACTATCTGTAGTTTGCACCCCAAAGGGTTGAAAACTACTTCAGATAATCTCACGACCCCGTTCATTTCACCTCCCACCAAAAAATAGAGGAAACATTTTATTTTCCGTCAATTCCTAATTTTTTGTCAAATTAGGGGTGGTTTCACACTCTACGGAACCCTTGTGTTGCATTTCTTGGTCGGTTTCTATGAGACTACTAAATTTATAAATTTTATACATAATTTGTAGCATAAATTCCATAGCGTTATTTGGAAGTGCCATAAACGATGTCAAAAAAAACCTTAAAAAGGGCGTTTTTCTTTAATTTTAAGGGTTTCGAGCCGCGGGACCCCGATTTTCGGAACCAGCGACTCAAAAATTGTAATTGTGGTTTCTGTGCATTTACCATGTTGAAATTCCCCAATGGCATATACTCTGTTAGTTTTAGTTTGTTGTTTGTAGGCTTAAGTAGTTAATTCTTCAGAACGACGGAAACAAAAATTGAATTTAAATTTTCAACGACTTCTAACCTCAAAACAAGTCACATAGCCTACATTTATTACTTCTATACCACATTAAACTTAATATTTTGAAGTTGTATTATTTCTCATGTGTTTCGAATTAATGTGCATGTTATTTTTCACGGAATCTTACTACTAGTAGTTCTTTGAACAGTAGACCTCGCTCGTTGAAATAACAAATGTGGTTTTGAGCGTAAGTTAAAAATATTGTGTCAGTAAGGAATTAAGCAGAAGGTTGGTAGCCAGTGAAACATTATTTTGCAAATCCCTCAATTCGGGGGTTTCTAGTTATCGTCTTTTTATTTTCTTGTGCTTTAACTGCTAAAGATTTTCTTTTAGGGGGCATTGTGTTTTATTTAGGTTAATAATGCGTAAGGTGGCTAAAAATATTGCGTTATTGAGGGAAACAAAGAATTAAATATGTACATACTTAAATAACTAAAACTTAACAATGTATTTACAGTTCCATATCATATTCTAATATTAGAAATAATAAAAAAAACTATGTTAAAGCGTCGTGATAGTGATCTCAACACATGTACCAACACTTTCCACGCTGTCCAACAGTCATTTTTGTATGTCATTTATCGCCTCGAAGTTTCATCTCACTTTGCATTTCAAGTAAAGCTAAGTGAAATACTTTTATGGAAAATAATTTACAAGTATACAGTTCAATTCTTTGATTTATTCTCTACACTTTCTTATAATAATATGTCATTTTTGGGCAAAGGATATAGTATTCCTAAATTACTATTCAAAATAGTCCTAGTTTTGTTAGCAGTCTTGTAATAGGAACATAAAAACTGGTGTCTTCAAAATAAGAAATTTGAAATTGATAAATATTTGTATACAGTTCTATTTAGAACTAAATTACGAAACGTTTTACATTTATGAAAAAAATTACAAAAAATTACTACATTACTTTTTATGTAGGCCTAAAGTTGAACTTTTTCCTTTCGTTACTGAACATGCTTGTTTCTAGAGCTAATAACTTTGTTAATGTTACTTCAATCACTTATTTACTGCCATATATGAATTCTTTGAACCGTTATCTACAAAAAAGCTATGTACAAAAAACACTTTTGAATTGGTTTAGAATAAACGTATAAAAGCATGGTTGAAATACAAAAACTTGGACGATTTTTAACAAATTTGAAGTTTACGGCCATTTTGTGTGCTTACCGTTAGAGATACAGAAAAAATCAAGAATACAATCTTGTTGAAAATCTAATTTGCTACTCGCAATATATTAGTTTTTAAATTCGACTTACGGTTAAGCCACAAACTGGCTTTGGAAAAAAGCTTACACTGAGAGAAACGGTCCGGCCGCCATTTTTATTTTATTTAAGGGGTTAAAAATGAAAAATAGAAAAAACCGTATATATACATGGCTCGGCCTAGGAATAAGGAACTCTCATGCAAAAAATCATCAAAATCGGTCAAGGTGTTTGGCCGTAATCGTGAGACAAACAGAAACACAGGCACATAGACATCAGACACACAGACACAGAGACGAAATGCCGAACGGTGGAGTTAAAACGGAGACCTCGCTTCGCTCGGTCAATTACCATTTACTACGCGTCCCTCAGAGCTACAGGAATAAAGTGGCTCAAAATACCTTACGGCTAGTTTGCATCAGATCTCGGCCCATACAAGTTTCAGATTAATACGCCATCGCAAAAAAAAAACAGGCAATTACGACCGACTTTATCAAATGCAAGTAGTTAGTAAGCGTGGTGACATTTACTGCAAGTTATTCATCTTTAGGTTCAATGTACGACCACACCCTGCGTACTATTTATAATTTGTTTATAACTTTTAGAATGTCAATTAATGTGTCAGTAGGGTTGTTGAAAGATCTCTTGTTATTATCTAGCTGTCTTGTACGCAGGCTACATTAGCTTTCACTGCACAGGCTTGTGGTATCGCAGAAACATATACAGACTTGTATATTTATGTAATAACTAGTAAGATCCCATGCGGATTTATTTGATTCACATGAAAAAAGTATAACCTCAAAATATTAAGTTGAATGGGTTATAGAACTAATGTAGGCTGTATGACTTGTTTTGAGGTTAGATGTCGTTGAAAATGTATATTTAAATATCAATCTTTTGTTTACTTCGTTTTTCAGACGAAACTAGTTATGTCTACAAATAACATAAGTATATAAGTAAATACTATATAAATAAGTATATATATTAATAACTAGCTGGCCCGATCCGGCTTTGCATGGATAAACTAATCAAAGTTAAATGTATATTCACAAAAATATATAATATATCTTTGACCCCCAAACCTCCCCTAAAATTTAGATTTTTTTTAAAACCCTTTGTTAGCGAGCACCTAGGGGCCCTAGAGGAAGCTACATAAATTTCATTCCAATCCGTTTGGTGGTTTTTTTTTTGTTACTTTGACACCCCCCCAAACCCCCTAAAATGTTGAATTTTTTAAACCCTTTCTAATCAGGACCTACGGCCCTAGAGGAAGCTACATACCAAATTTCATTCCAATCCATTCAGAAGTTTTAGAGAAATCGTGATTTATTAACTTTCCCCCCC
>JAGFPH010001738.1:96713-106938 GCA_018207615.1 Philaenus spumarius
AAATCGACGGCAACTCATTTTAATCAACAGTTTAACTGAGTAAAAATCGATTACTTTTAACGCATTTTTTGGGAGTTTTAAGTAATAGTTTCCTTATTTTAAGCTAACACGTAAAAAATATAAAGCCTTCTTTATAACTTAAAGTTGTTTGCCAGATTATTAATTTATAAATAGAATCCGAAACACGTTATTACGAATGCATGTTTCAAAGATTTTGCGGCTGCAGTCAGACCTTTCGTATTGAAATCATACGGCACACTCGGGAGTTTTCTTCAAGGTAAAGAAGAGCCTTAATTAAGGACGATCGGTTCCGTCCGGCGTGGTTCGGATATTATCGTCAAGCGCTGAAATACATTCAATAAACATAAATTGTTAGTTCATCAGTCTAGGTCTAATCTAAAATTATTGTGTGTATATTTTATTTATTTCACCTGCCTTAACGGCAACGCACATACGGTAATTTTAGATTAGGCCTAGACTGATGAACCAACATTTTATGTTTATTGAACGTATTTACAATGAATGGACATTTAAGTGTGTTTCATCGTAGCTTTGATGCTATAATTAATTCTACACCTTCATTATAATAACATTAAACGTACGGAAGCAGTAAATATTTGTATAAAAAACAATATAGTAATAAACGGCAATTGAAAGATTAAAATTATGCGTGCATGTTGCCGTTAAGGTTGGTAAAAAGAATTAAAGAAAAGGCGTGATGAACTTCGTTCCTGACGGGGGTCCCACGACCGCACACATTTGCTTTTTTTCTTATTTTTAGCAGTAGAATCGCCTCTTTAAAAAAAAAATAATAATAAAATAGGAATGGTACAAGGCAAAAAGGTTGCTTAACAAATATGTACACAACATAAGAGGTCGATATCTTTTCTATTTCCAAAGATATTAAGTGTTTAGGAAACAAAATGATGCATTTTTCGAAAACATGTTTATTAATCAATAAGAAACACTGAAGCCCCAACCACAAGTTCGGTGAATAAAACTACAAAAATAAAATGAAACACATTTATTGATATAGCTATTCTAGTTCCCTGATGTACATTTCAGAAACCAAGTTACCATCATCGTTTTAGAGTTTAGATTTAGAACCCTCCGATGATGGTAACTTGGTTACTGAAATGTACATCAGGGAACTAGAATAGCTATATCAATAAATGTGTTTCATTTTATTTTTGTAGTTTTATTCACCGAACTTGTGGTTGGGGCTTTAGTGTTTCTTATTGTTTAAATTCACCACAGTACTCATTGAACATCTATGTTTATTAATGTTTTGTTTCTTATTTGTATTAGTAGAATCACCTCCTTAAATTTGTAACTTTCCTATTGGGACACACTTTATCTATACTAATATTACTAGGGGAGACCCCTGCGTGCTCCGCACGCCAACACCCCATGGAACCTTCTAAAAATATATGGTATGTCTTATTTATAATAAAGTTGTAGTATTAATAATAACGTCAAAATTAAGATGGTAAATAATGTTAAATGTTCAAACCAAATTATTTCTTATATTTTATAACAGCAGTTAATAATGGCTAAAAGAACCACCAAGAATTAGGTCTACACTTTAAAACTCTAACCTAAAACCTAGAAAAACAAAAATAATTGCTTCAAATTTTTAAATCAGCTGTTAATGGAAATATTGAAGCAAACATCTGTTGTATCTGTTATTTTATTCAATTGGTTGCTATGGTAATAAATGTAAATACATATTATGTTGGTTTATCATTCTGGGCCTAACCTAAGTTTTTTTCCGACTAAATTTACAAATATTGAATTAAAAAAAGGTTTTTACCGAAATAAATTATAGCCTATGTTACTCAGGGATAGTGTAGCTTTTTATTAGTAAAACTATTTTTTCAATCGGTTCAGTAGTGCCAGAAATTACCCCCTACATACAAACAAACAAACAAACTTTACCTCTTTATAATATTAGTATAGACTAGGGGAGACCCCTGCGTGCTCCGCACGCCAACCCCCAATGGTACCTTCTAAAAACATATGTTATGTTTTATTTATAATAAAGGTGTAGTATTAATAATAACCTCAAAACTAAGATGGTAAATATTGTTAAATGTTCAAACCAAATTATTTCCTATATTTTATAACAGCAGTTAATAATGGTTAAAAGAACCAGCAAGGCTCAGGTTTACACTTTAAAACCCTAACCTAAAAGGTGGAAATACAAAAATAATTGCTTCAAATTTTGAAATCAGCTGTTAATGGAAATATTAAAGCAGCTATGTTATCTGTTATTTTATTCAATTGGTTGCTATGGTATTAAATGTAAATACATGTGTTGATTTATCATTCTAAACCTAACCTAAGATTTTTCCGACTAAATTTACAAATATATTGAAATAAAAAAAGGTTTTTAACTAATTAATTATAGCCTATGTTACTCAGGGATAGTGTAGCTTTTTATTAATAAAACTATTTTTTCAATCGGTTCAGTAGAGCCAGAGATTACCCCCTACATACAAACAAACAAACAAACAAACAAACAAACAAACTTTACCTCTTTATAATATTAGTATAGATAAAGAGGTGAAGTTTGTTTGTTTGTTTGTATGTAGCGTGTAATCTCTCGCACTACTGAACCGATTGAAAAAATAGTTTTACTAATAAAAAGCTACACTATCCCTGAGTAACATAGGCTATAATTTATTTCGATAAAAACCTTTTTTTTCAATATTTGTAAATTTAGTCGGAAAAAATTCTTAGGCCTAGAATGATAAACCAACTCATGCATTTACATTTATTACCATAGCAACCAATTGAATAAAATAACAGATAATTTAGCTGTTTGCTCCAATATTTCCATTAACAGCTGATTTCAAAATTTGAAGCTATTATTTTTGTATTTCTAGCTTTTAGGTTAGGGTTTTAAAGTGTAGACCTGAGCCTTGCTGGTTCTGTTAACCATTATTATAACTGATGTTATAAAAATATAAGAAATAATTTAATTTGAAAATTTTAACATTATTTACCATTTTAATTTTGAGGTTATTGTAAATCCTACACCTTTATTATCAATAAAACGTAACATATGTTTTAGAAGGTTCCAATGGGGGGTTAGCGTGCGGAGCTCGCAGGGGTCTCCCCTTGTATTTAAAATATATATAAAGTCAGTGCAATAGCTCATTCTGTGGAAATTCGCTAGTAATTTTATTGTAAATTTGTCTTTGGCCTAGAAACTAAACTGTACATAGAGTTATATCTAACAGTATTTATTGAAGAAACAACTTACTGCATTACTTGTATGGCGCTTTATTGCCTATACAACGCCGTGTCAGAACATATGATATTGCAGGGTCGAATGTCGGCGAAAGGTCGTGTAAATAATTACAAACATCTACTTCAGTTAGTTTACTCGGGTTAATGAGGTCGGTTTGGCTTTAAGATCATGGTTGGACGATCTTGGACTAAGACGGACGTTGCGAGGTTTCATGTAACGTTTGATACTATACTAGGGGCAAAGGAAACTAGTCTCATGTTTATGATTTACTATTGGAATAACCCCTTACTTTGTAACCATGTCCGCACTTTAAAGATTACGCTCTAGAACGTAATCAAAGTGTATAATCCCATTAAATTGCCAGCTCCAGCTTACGTTCATTTTAAAAACTCCACAACAAAAGTAACTGATTCGACCACGCAGCTAAACCGCAGACGTGAGTTGAGCAAATTTCCAAAATTAAGTTTATAGGCCTATGTTTTAGGGTTTCAACCAACAATTTGGGAAATCGGTGCTGAATAGCTGCAAAATGCTTCGCAAGCCATTCCGCATTTTGAGAGTCTCTTCAATATACAAAGCATTGCGTGCTTCGCACGCCATTCCACATATTAGGAATATTTTCAACATACAATGCATTGCGTGCTTCGCACGCCATTCCGCATATTGGGAGTCTCTTCCATACACAAAGCATTGCGTGCTTCGCACGCCAACCAAACGGTAGAATCCACCACATGGCTTTGAGAACCTGGTACTTTTAGGGTATTTTACGTTTTGATCGATTTTAGGGGAGCCAAAAGAGCTACAAGGTCGCGTAAAAAACAAAATGTGCAGAATAATATTCTACATTTATATTTAAAAAAAAAACTCTAAAAAAATTAATTCTCGTAGGAAAAATCTCCAAAAATTTTTTGTTGGATTTTTTTGATAACGAACTCGTCCGACCGACGTAGACAACCAACATGCGTACCAAATTCGGACCAAATCGGACTTAAAATGCGGTCGCTACAGTGCGAACACATATAGGTATATATATGATTTTTAATGACACCGCGAAACGTGTTCTAGGGACCATGATCGATGCTAATTTGCTACTCCCGACCTTGGGTCTTACATAAGGGCCCCTGCAATAGCTCATTTTTCCTATGGAAATTCGCTAATAATCGCGCAGCTGAACCGCTGACGTAAGTGTGGCGAATTTCCAAAACTATATTTATATCTTTTAGAGCTTCGACCAACTATTTGGGAAATTGGTTTACTCACAAAGACGCCTGAGTGTACGTAATATATCAGTGGAATTAGTTTGCACCTAAGCCTCCAGCTTCGACTCACGTTTAACTCGCAGCGGAAAAACTCGCTTCGCGGGTTTAAGCGAGTGTGCAACTCTACCATGCGGACTCGGGTCATTTGCTTCGCTTCGCTCGCAGCATACAAACCCGGCCATCGGTCACGGATCAGAAGATGCCCGTACGGTAAAATCCCTCACTTTAATGGTATTATACGTTTTGAGAGATTTTGGGAAAACCAAACGAGCTATAAAGTCGTGTAAAAAAACAAAATGTGCAGAAAAATATCCTATATTTATTTTGCTTAGAGAAAACAGTAAAAAGGTTTCATTTTAGCACGAACAAATCTAAAAAATGTTTACTAAATGTCAAAAACGTGCTTCCTTATATTGTTTTCTTTTTTAACCACTGACGTTAGTTGAGCGAACTTCCCAAATTGAGTTTATACGTGTTTGGGTTTCAACCAACTATTTGGGAAGCTGGTCTATTCACGATGGCGCTGAATACCTGCCTGCGTTTACAAAATGTATTAGTAGAATTGGTCTCCACCTAAGTCTCCAGGCTCTATCGCAGCTTCGTTCCCCTCGTAGCGGAAACACTCGCTTTGCGAGTTTGCACCTCGACCTTGCGTCCTTGGATTATGGACTGCTTCTTTTCGGAAAAACTCGCTTCGCTCACAAACGTGGATTTGAACCAGGTACTTTTATTGTATTTTACATTTTGAGGGAACCGGACGAGTTCAAGTTTTGAAACTATTTTTGATTTTTGAAAACTCTCTATTGATTAACGAATTTCCATAGAAAAGATGAGCTACTGCAATGCCTCTTACAGTGAAGCCTAAGATCGGGAGTGACCACCGATCATGGTCCATAGAACACGTTTTGGAGTGGCATTAAAAATTGTAATGTATATCTATACTTATAAAAGCCAAATACCATTGACTCATTGACTCACTGACTCATCACAGTTTCTCCAAAACCACGAGGCCTACAAACATGAAATTTAACACTAATACTCTTTATAGGCTCTAGACGGGCACTAAGAAAGGGTTTCCGAAAAATCGAAATTTTAGGGGGGTTTTGGGGGGTCAAAGTTACTAAATCACGATTTATCAAAACCTACAGAACGTATTCGAATGAAATTTGGTATGTAGTTTCCCCTAGGGCCATAGATGCTCGCTAAGAAAGGGTTTAAAAAAAATCTAAATTGTATGGGGGTTTTGTGGGGTCAAAGTTACTAAATCACGATTTATCAAAATCTACTAAACGGATTGGAATGAAATTTGGTATGTAGTTTCCTCTAGCAATAAAGCTTGTATTATTTAAGATCTATATATATAAAAGCAAAATACCACTCACTGACTGAACACTTAAAAAGAATACAATTACGTTAAAAAGACTGAAAATACCAACCGCCACGGGCAACGCCGTACGGGTCAGCTAGTAACCTATATATGTACGCAATCTAACAGCTGTATGTTACATCGGATTTGGTACCAACTTCTATTTTTAAGTCGCTAGGACGAGTTCAGAAAAATCCAACAACCGAAAGTAAACAGTTTTTGAGATTTTTCGTATACTAGAGATTACTTTATGCAGAAGGGATTATTCTGCACATAATGCTTTTTACACTACCTTATAACCTGTTTGGTCTCACAAAGATAGGTCAAAACGTAAAATACAATAAAAGTACCCCGGTTCAAATCCACGTTTGTGATCGAAGCGATTTTTTCCGAAGAGAAGCAGTACATAATCCGAGGTTGAAGTTCAAGATGAAAAGTAGATAAGCAAGTTTTTCCGGAGCTGGAGGCTGAGGTACAAACAAGTTCTACTACAGTATATTTCACAACTAGTGGGAAAAGTGTGATTTTTCAGATGCGAGCCGTATTTGAATTGCGAGTCGTAGTCGAGCAATTTAAAGAGAACGAGCATCTGAAAAGAAAATTTTCCCACGAGTTTAGAACACTATATTTCCCGATACTACAGCAAAAAAATATTTGATACAACAGCAAAAAATATAATTACTAAAGTTTATTTTATTTACATTTATTTTTCTTCTAACTGACTTAACAGCGTCTTCTTCCCCGCTATTTATTCTAAGCCCGTTCCCTTGGCAGTGGTTTTGCTAAATAGTATCATTGTATTTGGATAACCTCATAGAACTCCGATCCAATGCAATATTTCAATCCACTGGAAATTCGACGATAGTGGCGCTATCTATTGGGGAAACGAAGCTGTGTGAAGCACCAATGCTACCAATGATTTCTCCCTAGCGCTACCTCACGGCGCGATCATGCACTATTTTCCCGACACCCTTTTTTTCGGCAAACAGCCCCCGTATGCATGCATGATCTATTTTATTATTCATGATCTATGATAGTATATCAGCTGGAATCTCGTTAATCCATTCATGCGCGTCCGTTTTAAACAGATGGGCATTATTTCAATATTGTATCGTTGTAATCAGCTGATCTATCCTCACTAATGAGAATATAATTTATCCTCACTAGTGCAGATGTGACGAACTTTACCTGGCAATACACGCAATAGAAAAGCAACTGATATTCCACTACTATCGTGAAAATATACTTCCCACACGTAAGAAGCTATTCATGAGTAGACCAATTTCCCAAATAGTTGAAACTCTCAAACATACCAACATAATTTTGAAAATTCGCTCATCTGACGTCAACGGTTCAGCTGCGTGATCGATTTAGTTTTAATTTAGGCCTATTTATTTTTAAACATGAGTAAGCCAACGAAAAGTAGAACTTTAAGAAGTCCTATCTATAGATTTTTACTCCAGAATCAAACGATAAAAGATAAATTCATATGTTGGAGTTTAACTTCATTTAGCCTGAATTATTTTGCTTTAAATGTTGCTGTTGTGGTCATTTTACTTTCTCCCTCCTATACGTAGTATATGGAGAAAGTATTGTTTTCGTCCAAATTGTCTGTTTTGTTGGTGCTCCCTGAACCCCAAAAAATTATTTAGTGGAATTATCTGTGTTGGTGCTCCCTGAACCCAAAAATATGTTTAGTGGAATTATTTGGTTTAATGCTCCCTGAACCCAAAAAATGTTTTTTTTTTTGTGATGTTTGTCCGTGTGTCTGTTAGGATGTGTACAGAGCAGGAGATCATACCAACGGTAAGATTTTAATGAAATTTGGTATGTAGGTGTAGTTGGAATATCTCCAGGAGTTTTTTTCATTTTTTTAAATTTTTGATTTTAAGTGGTTTTACCCCCCAAAAATGGCCAAAAAAAGAGAAAAATCAAAATTTCTCAAAAACAGCTCTAACGATTTTGATAAAATTTGGCTTATTTGTAGTGATTAATGTACCCTACCATATGCATCTTTCTAAAAATTCTCGTTTAAATAATAATAATAACTTATTTTTGGGGGGTTTTGGCCAAAAAGGGGGTTGTTTTTCAAAAATGTTCAAAACCTTTCAGAGAGGTTTCTTTGTAGACTGCATTTGAAATACATTTTAGTATTATTGCAATTATTACTTGATAGGTTGATTTAAGTTTCAATACACAGTTATTTAAATGCGATATTTTGCTTACTAATGTTTAATATTTTGAATGGAACTAATATGAAACTTAATATGGATGTGTGTTACATGCATCTGATATTTTCCATGGTATGTCCTACTTTTGCAATTCTAAATAACCACTTCCTATGGTACTCTTGGGAAGGTATAAAGTTTCAACAGGGGAGAAAGTATGTGGCAGTTATCTGGTACTCGTTTATTTTAAAGTAATTTACATAAACAAAAATACATACGTTTTGGGCACGTGTCAGATATTTCACAGAACATGTGTTTGACCGTTGTAATAGATTTTATTGTAAAACAGCTGCGGAGTCCCGCTCAGAAGCAAAGCCCAACACAGAAGCGACCGCCTTTAATGTAATATATGACATACTGCAATCTTTTACAACACATACATCTTGTTAATTTCCAGCGACGACAGTTTCATTTCTCTGCCGACGAGAGCGCTCCCAGCGGTTATCACACTAAACACTACGGGTTCGCTAACATCTGCCCTGTATATTGACCTATATACGCGACACTCAGTCTAACAATGAATCACTCCGCATAACAAATAAGTTATCAACCCAGAAATGAAATGACATCATTGAACAGATGTTCCGATACAGTGACATCATGGTCGGGTTTTGGCGAGACTGTGGTTGCGTTGGTGTTGAAGGCGCGCCACAGATTAGGTAATTTGGTGACAAGAGTGACATTTCGGTAAGCCCAGAAATACATCACAGATAACCGAATCTTTGGTACTGTACGGATACAAATAGAAATTTGTCCTTTATGAATAGTTTTTTGTTGGGTTCACACATTGGTTGAAATACGTCAAATTTATCACAGAATTATTGTAATTTCTTATTCTAAACAATAAAAATAATTATCACTTCTAAATTTATTTCATTTTGAGTTTTTATACCACTTTTGCAAGAAATTATGTTTAGGCAAAATGTTGTATAACATTTAACAATGTTTTGTATTTCACGCGAAGAAAATCATGGTTCAAATCAATAAAAATATATATTTCGGTAAAAAATCTATGTTTATTACTAGGGGAGGCCCCTGCGTGCTCCGCACGCCAACTCCCCATGGAACCTTCTAAAAACATATGTCATGTTTTATTTATAATAAAGGTGTAGGATTAATAATAACCTCAAAACTAAGATGTTAAATAATGTTAAATGTTCAAATTAAAATATTTCTTAAATTTTATAACAGCAGTTATAATAATGGTTAAAAGAACCAGCAAGGAATACAGTTTAAAACCCTAACCTAAATGATAGCAATACAAAAAAATAATTGCTTCAAATTTTTAAATCAGCTGTTAATGGAAATATTGGAGCAAACAGTTATATTATCTGTTATTTTATTCAATTGGTTGCTATGGTAATAAATGTAAATACATGTGTTGGTTTATCATTCTAGGCCTAACCTAAGAAATTTTTCCGACTAGGCCTAAATTTACAAATATTGAAATAAAAAAAGGTTTTTATCGAAATGAATTATAGCCTATGTTACTCAGGGATAGTGTAGCTTTTTATTAGTAAAACTATTTTTTCAATCGGTTCATTAGTGCCAGAGATTACCCCCTACATACAAACAAACAAAAAAACAAACTTTAGCTCTTTATAATATTAGTATAGATTATATCTATCTATTATTAATATCAGTTATTATAAAGAGGTAAAATTTGTTTGTTTGTATGTAATCTTTGGAACTACTGAACCGATTGAAAAAATATTTTTACTAATAAAAAGCTACGCTATCCCTGAGTAACATAGACTATAATTCATTTTGATAAAAACATTTTTTATTTCAATATTTGTAAACTTAGTCGGAACAAATTTTAGGTTAGGCATATACTGAGGCCAACACATGTGTTTAAATTTATTACCATAGCAACCAACTGAATAAAATAACTGACAAAAAACAGCTGTTTACTCCAATATTCAAATTGACAGCCGATTTACAACTTATTTGTATTTCTAAATTTTAGTTAGGTTTTTGTTAAAGTGTAGATCTGAGCCTTGCTGGTTCTTTTAACCTTATTATAACTGCTGTTATAAAATGTACGAAATAATTTGATTTTAACATTTAACATTATTTACCATGTTAGTTTTGGTGTTATTATTAATCCTACATC
>JAGFPH010001738.1:137663-149350 GCA_018207615.1 Philaenus spumarius
ATATTGAAGATACTCCCAATATGCGGAATGGCGTGCGAAGCACGCAATGCTTTGTGTATTGAAGATACTTCCAATATGCGGCATGAAGTGCGAAGCACGCAATGCTTTGTGTATTGAAGATACTCCCAACATGCGGCATGACGTGCGAAGCACGCAATGCTTTGTATATTGAAGATACTCCCAATATGCGGAATGGCGTGAGAAGCACGAAATGCTTTGTGTATTGAAGATACTCCCAATATGCGGCATGACATGCGAAGCACGCAATGCTTTGTGTATTGAAGATACTCCCAATATGCGGCATGACGTGCGAAGCACGCAATGCTTTGTATATTGAAGATACTCCCAATATGCGGAATGTCGTGAGAAGCACGCAATTCTTTGTGTATTGAAGATACTCCTAATATGCGGCATGACGTGCGAAGCACGCAATGCTTTGTGTATTGAAGATACTCCCAATATGCGGAATGGCGTGTGAACCGCTATTCAGCACCGACGTGAATAGACCTATTTCCCAAATTGTTGGTTGAAACCCTAAAACATAGGCCTATAAACTTAATTTTGTAAAATTGCTCAACTCACGTCAGCGGTTCAGCGGCGTGGTCGAATTATTTACTATTAAGTTTGTAAATATTCACGATACGGAACAACCTTACCAAAAGACCCTCGACAGTCCGGAAGTCGAGTTGACAGACCGTCCACTTTAAAAAGCAGACTGTAACCAGACCACTTCTCGGACGGACGTACAATAAATCAAACGTACTCGAGATATACGACGTCAGCTGATTTATTCACCACGCCCACCTGGTGCCGGAGAAATCTGGAATATTTCAAGAAATTTGATACGGTCGTACTGAGCCTTCTCAATTGCTTCTTTGTCCGACGGAATGTTCAGATTAGCATATTCGAGAGAAACAATCAAATAGCTGTGTACAAATTTCAAAGAATTTTTCAATATTTTCGTTCGTATACCAAGACGTACTGTCGGGTTCTTTATTATAAACTGATTAACAACGTTGAGAAAGGGCACGGGACAAGTAAATATATGAATTACATAACCGGTTTTGCCATCTGATCTGAATTAAAATCATATAAAAAATATATACATCCCTCAAGAGAAAGTGTCCTTCAAAACGTGCCAAGTAACGTCAGAAATGCCAAACAAACTTATTCTTGAAAGTGGATGTTTCAAAATACTTCCATATTAGTCCAGTCAAATTAATTGTGCTTAAAAGAACCCCTGGCGGGAAAGTTTTGGGGTAGTTTTGATTTCTTCCTTTCTATATGTATTTTGGGGTGCTGAATCCGAATCTGAGGTTTGCCTACAAAATTTCGTGACGCAACATTGAAAAAAATGCAAAAACATGTAAAAAATCTCGTGTTTTGGCGGTTTTTTGCTTATAAGTCGAAAAATATCAACTTTTCGTAAATAACCTTCCTATTCAAAAAGAATGTACATAAAATTTACTACAAATTACATCATTTAGGTTTTTTTCTCCGACGAACCGTTCGGGCTCAAGCGCCAGTTGAAAATTAGCGTATTTCGGCTGGCTCCGCAGAAACCCACTTTTCCACTCCAAAGCTCTAACTTATTATTTAAGGCTGTAATTTAGTGAATTCTTCCTACTTTTTAGTTGAATACAATGTGACTGGTTTCAATTATTATGTCATCTAAAGTAATAAAACAATATAATATAAACTAAAAAACTAATTTAATATACCACGTTTTTAAAACAGAATAAATCTGTATAAATCTGCATGGCTAGGAGAAATTATTGTATACTTTTTAGTTGGTTTTAAAAATTTGGTACAATATATTAAATTATTTTAAATTCAGTAATATTTTCTGATTTTTAGTCCTCAGCTGTGAGTTATATTTAAAATATCAAATCTTTAGCTCATTGAGAACTTAGTTTAAAATGTAATAGACAAACAAACTGACAGACAGACAAAAATGCAAAGTAAAATTGTATTGACATCCAGTTCGAGTTATGTTTAAAATTTCTAGTTCATCGGGAAGTTGGTTTAAAATCGGTTGTACTGAACAAACAAGAAAGCAAGTTAATAAAAACGTGGTAATAAAGGCCTTTTCAAAACAACATTATATTACATTTTTATGCAAATATAATTCCGTCTTGTACGTCTTTTAATTTTATTTATTAACTCCCGGCCTCCCCAAATGATTTTATAACTGCCCTTTTGGTTTAAAAGCACCTTTTCTTTTCATTCGACCCCTTCACATACGAGCCAAGGCCAAGTACGTCACCTTGTGCCTGCGTTAACAGTCTCGAGCGTTATCAGTATTGTGCACAAGCTATCCTCCCCTCGTCCCGCTCTAAAAAGCAAAAACAAAACACATCAACAACCAAGCTATCTTCTCGATTCCGGTGTGAAGGGAATAGTTCGATGTTAGAATCCAACGACAACACAATTCAATAAGTTTTCTTTACGCGTAGTGAATTACGCGTTATAATTACAATGAATTCGTAAGCCTAAATACATTTGGAAGAAAACAATAAAAAAATATTTTAAAAAACATTTTACTAGACGGGTTACAAATAAATTAAACTATTTAAAATTTTATGTCATTGTAATGTTTTCCAAATTCAACTAGGATAAACTTGGAAAATAACAGATAAATTAAAAAATTTTAAAACCCCGTACGGCTGAACTGATTTTTTTGAATGATAGCTATACTAAGAGCACTCTCGATCAAGACAAATTCTAATAAAAATAACTAAATCAAAATCGGTTCATCCATTTAGGAGCTACGATGCCACCGACAGATACACACGTTAAACTTATATAACACCCCTCTTTTTGCTTCTATTCTTATGGTTAAAAAGAAATGGGCCTATATGTTTACTGGTAATAATCATAAACTACCGCATTTTCAAATGTAGGGCTAACCTAAAAACTCAGCTTCTCAGTCGTTTTTACAAATATTTGTAAAACTAATGTTAGTATAAATCCTTTTTTATTGTGAAACAGAAATTACTTGCAATTCTGGGTTTTAAACTTGTGGGTTTTCCAAACCACCATTTTGTATTTTTATGAGATAAGCACCCCAGTTTTTTAATCATTTTCAACAAAACATACAGTCATCTCTTCTTGAGATAGGATCAAAGTTGTTATTTTCGCACCACCTATTTCATTTCCAGATGAACAAGCCCCTGCGGTAGAACAACCCGAACCTGGGCTAGGATCCACCGCCTGCAAAGAACCTCAGCCAGGACCCTCTAAACGACAACGCTTAACATAATAATGTAATATACATATAATCATAATATATAATACTTAAAACAATATAATAATATGTAATCATTTTTCTAGATTTTCGTTGTAATTTTAACTTTGTGTAACTAAATTTGTATAATTTCGGACTTTATATAACTTGAACATTATTACATTAAATTTTTGAAAAAAAATATTTCTACCTTCACATATACGATGTAAATAAAGTATATGCAGAGAACAGAAAGGAATTCACGAATTGACAACGTTGAATATATTAAATTAAAGTTGTATAGTGGAAATTGTGGGTTTTCGGGGAGACAGGCGAAATACGCCAATTTTCAATTAGCGCTTGTGCCCGAACGGTTCGTCAGAGAAAATAACTTATGGAATGAAATTTGTAGTAAATTTTATGTACATTAATTTTTAATAGGAAGTTTGTTTACGAAAAGTCGATAGTTTTTGAGTTATAAGCAAAAAACCGCAAGAACATAAGATTTTTGACATGTTTTTGCATTTTTTTCAATGTTGCGTCACGAAATTTTGTAGGCAAACCTCAGATTCGGATTCAGCACCCCAAAAAACATATAAAATGGAAAAATCAAAACTACCCCAAAACTTTCTTGCGAAAAACACAATTTGACTGGACTATATACAGAGTTTTAGGACGTAGTAAAGATTCTAAAACTAAAAATAAGAAAAGAAAAGCCAATAAACGTACGTCCGGAAATGCTTACTTTGAATTAACCACCATTTTGTTTTGTTTTTACCAAACATTTAATATCTCTGGAAATTAAAAAAAAAGATTGACCTAAATTTTTGTGTAGGGCCTACATATTTGTTACGTAACCTTTTATTACCCTTGTACAGAAACCAGAACGTTTTTTGTATACTTTAAAAAAGGTTGCCATTGAGAATATGTAATTTAAAATACTTCTAAAACCACTAACTTTACAAAAGAAAATTAGGAAACAGAAAAAGTTAACGTTTTAATAACAAACCAAAACTGGTCTTTACTTTTCCCGTAGTTAAAAAAAGTAAATGTGTGCGGTCGTGGGACCCCCCCCCCCCCCCCCCCGTCAGGAACGAAGTCTTCAATTCTTTTACCAGCCTTAACGGCAACATACACACAAAATTGTAATCTTTCAATTGCCGTTTATTATTTGATTGTTTTTTATACAAATATTTACAGTTTCCATAGTTTTAATGTTATTATAATGAAGGTGTAGAATTGATTATAACATCAAAGCTAAGATGGTAAACACAGTTAAAATGTCCATTCATTGTAAATACATTCATAAATATAAAATGTTCGATCATCCGTCTAGGCCTAACCTAAAATTATTGTGTGTATATTTAATTTATTTTACCTGCCTTAACGGCAACATGCATACAATTTTAAGACAGGTAAAATAAATTAAACATACACTGAATAATTTTAGGTTAGGCCTAGACTGATGAACGAACATTTTATGTTTATTGAAATAATTTTAAACGTAAATTATTGGAAATTTAATTCTCTACAACATTGAACAGAACTCTTTTGTAGCTAAATACACCAACACGAAGATATGGGCGAAAATCTGAAGAAAGTGCGCATTTTTTCGGTTTTTCCAATATGGAGGCGAGCGCGGAGGGGGGGATTGTGCATTTTGCATTTTAAACACATACTAACCATTCTAGATAACATATAAAAAATTTAGAACTACCGGACCGTTTGTAAGGTAACAACCCTCTACTCACTGGATTATTTACATTTGCTTCCTCATTTTGTAAGTTGTGTTAAAATAGTTAACTTGGTAATACCTCTGAAATGGACACTGCACTTAATAATTTTGTAAGTTGTGTTGAATTAGTTTACTTGGTAATATCTCCGAAATGGACATAGTTCTTTCTCATTTTTTTAAATGTCTAAATTCCCTAACTTGGTTACTATGGTAATACATTTATTTTAAACAATTTTCCTCGTTGAAGAAAATTTGCCCCAATTTCTCTTTTTGTAGTGTGGAGTTTTTATTAGATCAATTTCCGTGATTGAATTTGTCTCATGAAGGACGCATTGTTCAATGTCGCCCTGGGCGTTATCGTCTACGCAACGGCTCTGTCTCCCTCATGTTAGTTTAATTAAAGTACGTTTCCAACATAAATATTCCATCTATGTTTTTATTGGTCGTACAATTTACACCTTGGCAAACATGACTGTAAAGGGCAAAATTACCGACATATTGACGATTTTGAATATTATATATAGCATTGAAATTACCGACATTTCAATGAACAGTTAATAATTCTTAAATGTAAATCCTAGTAAATTAATTAATTTAATTAGATACACATCAGAAATACATCATTTATACAAAATACTAATTAAAAACAACAAACTTTATCTAGGCCTACCTGACTATGCTGACTATTTCAACTGTACTTCGGGAGTCGCGGCGCGGCACCTCCTCGCGCTCATTTAAAAAACGATTTCATAATGATGTAATCATTTTATCACAAATCGGTGAATTGGATAGTTTAGATCAATTCATTGGCTACAAATTTCCCGCTGGAAGTTTGTTTATAACCCAAAAATAAAAAATTTCCTCGCTTAGTAACTTTTTCATGTCAGTCTGTGATAATTCTCAAATATTTTCAATTATTAAAATTCGAAATACCTGTTAAAATTAAAGTTTTTTATACTGTTAGAATCCGTACTTTATGTAGATTAAGAATATCAAAATTTTATTTTACTGAAGCCTTTCCTTCGAGTTAAAACAGCGAGTTAACGACTGCGCACGCACTACTCAAATATTACCAGCTAGCGTGTATCAGCATGGTGACGTCATAGGCGATCGATACTGGGTCACGGTAAATGATCAAAATGGTATAGCCCTTGTTATAGAGAGCCCTGTGAGAAAACAAAGCGTTTCCAGACACATGTCCAATTGATGTGTTTTCTAATTCTTATGTGCTGAATCATATCCTAAAATATTACATAGTCATTACGAAACATCCTGTATATACAAGAAACATATCTTAGTAAAAGTATGCAAAACATACCAATATTGTGGTTACGTATGCTGAATTAATATTTTATAACAACCAAGTGTTACGAGCAGGAAAAACAATACATGTAATGCTCTTCAACAATATATGGGAAACAGAAGCATATCCCGGTGCGAGTCGTCACTGAGCGAGCGCGTGGCGTGATGAATTTGTTTGATGGCACGCGGGTTGGGGGGGGGGAATACGTGCGAAAAAATACTAGAGATAAACCTTGCAAAATTGATTCCGACGGAACCACTGGTTCGATCTTCAGTCTGAAAAATTATTAATTCATTTCTCCATCAAATCTTCAAAATGACTACCAGTTTTTCTTTAAAAAAATTCCTTTTAGCAGTTACAAAGTAATTTTTTTTATTAAATAAAAAATCAAAAAAAATCGTTAGCATAGCGACTTAAAGATACATATTAGAAGTACAAATCAGTTTTCAAACCAATTTTTACTCAAACGGTAAGCGAGTAATCAGTAAAATGAATTTTCATAATTTTGAAGCGCTACGTGGCTGCAGTATTTGGAACTACTGCCGGGGTGTTTAGCCTTTAAATGGATTTAGGCTGGGCGATGTCCGCGTAATCTACCGCCGCCTGGCGTTACTATTTACTATAGGGTGAAGCGCTGGATCGCAGTTGCTTTCTGTTTTACTAGTGCCGACTCAGCTGACCCTTACGTTATACGAAGATGTACGAATGTTTCCGAAGTTAAACGAATGGGTATCTCTTCTTTAAATTTGTATAAATGAATATATTGATGTTACAAGGTCGTATTTATATTAATTTTACAATCTCAAAACAAATCTTATTAAATCAGCTGTTTATATGATAATGAATAAATGAAACTATACAACCTTGCGCATATGCTATATACTATTTGACATCCTGTATCATGGGCAGATCCAGCCGGTTTTCAAAGGAGGGGCTGTCTCCTATCCCGGGAGTGGGGGTTTAAGTATAGAATATTTTTTTGAAATACAGTGCTTGAAAACGCCTTTTTAGACTATTTCAGGAGCAGCCATTTTTAATAGTAATTAAGGAATATATATATGCTTTACCCAAAAATGAAATTTTATTATAACAAATTGTAGAGAATAAATCCTAGAATTGAACTGTATACTTGAAAATTGTTAATATCCGTATTCTATAAACTTAATTCACTTTGTTTCACTAAATTATAACATCTAAACAAATGTATACTATATAGTTTCAGCCAGATGCTGCCGCGCTGTAAACAAGGAGCTAGGGCGTTGAAGAAATGTACGTATTTCATGGAAATACCCGAATAGCCTCGGAACACTAAATTAGGTTTTCCTTATATCAAACGAAAATACAGAACTTGCAATTCAAATCAATATAAAAATCATTATACAAACAAATCGATTTTTAATAGATAGGCCTACATAGATTGCAAAATGTGCTTTCTCATTGGTTGCAAAACTATAATTGCAAAGGTTTGCACAAAACTTCATATCTAAGAAACTATAAGAGTGACAAATGATTGGAAGACCGCGGTAGAAAGTTAAAATCTTAACGAATCCAATGTTATCCTTATCATTATCTTCTTCTCAAAGCAAGTTTGTCCAACGGTAATGTGCCTTTAAAAAATTACGAGTTTGAGTTATTTCCTTGTGTTTTCTCGCGCGGCATCAGTTGATTTAGACAACTACAATTTTACAAAAATGATTACAAAAGTAGGCCTAAATATACGTTTTGGAACAATACCACAGCCCCCCTAGATCCACCTATGTCCTGTATACACCAATTTATACCGAAATACTAAAAGGAATATTTTTTCTTTCTTTTTACAGAAACATACAGTTAGTCTGTCATAACTTGAGGCAGGATCCTTCAATTTAATGTACGACCCATACGACAGTTTCTAGGGGGGGGGGGGGGGCTAGACCGTTGTATGGGGCTTAACACATTCACTGCTAAGGACGCACATGTGAGCTTGACACTGACAACTATGAGAAGCGGCCGGACCCACAGTGCAATACACGCCAACCCCCGTATTGGGAATATTTTCAATACACAGTGCATTGCGTGCTTCGCACGGCAACCCGCGTATTTGGAGTATTTTCAAAATACAATGCATTGCGTGCTTCGCACGCCAACCCCCGTATCGGGAGTATTTTCAAGAAAATATGCATTGCGTGCTTCGCACGCCAACCCCTGTACTGGAGGAATTTTCAATACACAGAGCATTTTGTAAAAAAAATATAATAAGTACTGTATATGTAAAATCAAACGGCACATAGCATGTAAAACATATTTTAGTGCTCATCTCTTTAAAGAAAAATACCTGACCATAATTAATAATATACATATTTTCCTTTCCGTGAGAGCTAGGGGGGCCGTGGCCGCCCTCTGCCCATAGGTTATGTGCGCCCATGGTACGACCTTTTACAAAATCAAACCCATAAGCAACGTCTCACGTTAACAGACCGTACAAAGTGTGTGGTCGCCATCGCAAGCCTCGGAGCTCCGTTTACACACGACGCGCATTTATTTTCACATTTTATGTTCTCCATAAAAACCGGTTCATGAAACATGAAACCGCCATAAAAACAAATTACAAAAACCGTGCAACGGCTGCTACCGCGACGAAAGCGGAGTGGTACGGTCGGTCCATATATTAATCCTAGTCGAGCAATTTGGCTGTCGCGTCTTGTTTTCCTTTTTAATTTGAAAACGACCAATAAGGCGGACCCTTATTAAAACGATGCCTGGAAGCTGTGTCTGGACGACTAATTTAATTATTTACAAAAATTTCACGCTTGGAACGGTTCGGAATTAATCCAACGCTGGAAAAAGGACTACTTTAGACTTAACACGTAGGATTATTTTTCTTAGACATAATAGTCTGAAAATTAGCATAATTTAGCGAACGTATTTTGTGGAGCCGATTTTACAGTATTTTGATATCTGATGGTATACAACCAAGTAATTCAAACAGTGCCGTGTTGGTAGAATAATATCCATATGTATATACAGTAGAGTCCGCTTTATCCGGCCTAATATGGCGGAGTACCAGGCCGGATACCATAAAAACCGGATAATCCGGTATAGGATTTAATAACATTATATAAATACCACGTCGGCGAAACACTCGTAAATACAACAAAACATACATGATGGGATTTCCCTACAATACACCTCTGCGTGAATACAAGTGGACTTGTGCAAATGAAGGTCAATGGCATACTGTGATTTAGTTGGAGACATCAATTTAGTGTACAGCAAGTCAAATTAATTTTAAAGACTTAATTAAAATTACAGTAAAATATTTTGAAAGAAATTAAGTTTTTACTACGTTTTATCACTCGTAACCAAAATTTTCGCTACTGAAGGCGAACGATAGTTTGATGCCAAGACAAAAATTGACATGACTAATTTCTAAAAATAGACAAACCCAGACAATGAACGAGCTAGTAGGGATGGGTAAAGGGTACCATTATGATAGCAGTGACCTTGTGGGGAGAGTGAGATGACAAACAATGCTTCAATAACTTATCAACTGTTCTACACTCCAATCAACTCAGCTTAAAAAATACTAAACCTTTCAAGGACTTTTTTACCGCATAAAGCCGGACAGCGTATAACAACGGCTGCCTATATCTTATGTAAATAAATAAATTATAGGTATTAGTACATAATGTTTTAAAATGTTCTATATGTCAAGAACATAACCCCCCTTTTCCTATAAAGATTTAGTTTTCACTATTCGCGGTTTTATCAATTTGTCGGAACCTATCCCCCGCGAATAGCGAGGGATTACTGTACTACTGTAATTTAAATTGGAATCATTCAATAAACAACAAATAGATGGACCAAATCTTGGGATTTGTTATAGTACTGTAGATACAACCATTGTTACAAGTGTAACATATTTTAACTAGAGTACTGTACGTACAATATTGTATAAAAACTTCAAACAAATTTTGCATTAAAGTTGTATATGCCGTTGTCGTGACTACATTGCAGGTGTTCTTACGTGTTGTAAGATGTTTTCGGATCGCTTAGATAGTGCTTCATTTATTTCATTATATTCTTTGGATGCTGGGCCGGATAATCCGGGGGGCCGGATAAAAAGAGGCCGGATAAACCGGACTTTACTGTAATTTTAACAGGTAGGTCAAATTACCCGAAAACTGTGCGCCTAAGTCTATGTATGCAGCGCTCTCTATTTCCACTTGATATTATCGATACAGTTTAATGTGGTGAGCAATTTTGTTTATTATTATTACTTTACACTTTTACAATATAATATAATAATTAAGCTGTTTGTCAGTTTATGAAGAGGGTACAATAATCTTTGTGAGGAACTAGATAGGAGCTTCAGAAGCACGCAATGCATTGTGTGTTGAAAAGAGATGTACCGAGTAGTGATGTTTTTAGTCAAGTTAGTAGCGGTTTGCTCGAGTGCCAGCATTCGAGCTGGTATCTGTAGTCTGTATTTATCGGGAAGTCAGTCAGCTGCAATTGAATTGTTTACATTATGTATAAAACGAAGTTTTAAAAAACCTCACAGGTTTTATTACCGCGGGGTCTCCATTATTGTAGGTATCTGTGTTTTTCTTGTTTTATTTTGCTGGAATGTAGTTTTCTCTTTAGTTTGATAAAATATTGTGTTAGTTTTTTATTATTATTAAATTGTAACAATTATTTTATCATTTTAACTTGTAACAATTCTGTAAAGAAGAAATAGTAAAACAATCATCAGTATTTTTATAACTATCCTGATTCCATTTCTTCTGATTTATTAACTGACCTAGACTGTTGTCTGACCTAGCTATGTTGTATCCTTGTTTCTTAAAGGTATGCTGGTTTCTTTGACGCGTAATGGAGATAATCTCATTGTGGTGTATTTTTTTCTTGTTATGTCAGGTTTTAGTAGAACTAATTTTTGATTGGATTTCAATGTCTGTCTGTCTGTGTCGACAACGGATGGATCATAACCATTGCATTGGGCTGTGTGTTTCATTGTATTAATTGCATTACCAATTTTAATTTTACCGACAAAACCAATTTTATGTCGTGTAAGTGTTGTTTAGTGTTTTATGTTGCCTGAAGATGCCGTCGGTGAAACGGCGAAACGAGTCACACACATAGGATAGACTGCTAAGACATACGACAAAGCATGTCTAACCACTTATTCAAAATGTTCATAAGGAAAATTCTATAATTTCAGAAAGAACTCAAACCACAGTAATCATTTCCACACCAACCCAGCAAATGTAAAGTTCTTTAAATTACAGGACGTTGTCAGTCGTACCAAATATGAAACAAAAATTATTCTACTTACGCTCTATAGAACTGCAAAAAGACTTACCTGTAACAAAAACAAAACAAAATTAGAACGACATACATTTTGTGAGTACAATAAAAATGGGCGAGAAGAGATGGACTAG
>JAGFPH010001738.1:151928-183748 GCA_018207615.1 Philaenus spumarius
ATTAACAGCTGATTTCAAAATTTGAAGCAATTATTTTTGTATTTCTAGCTTTTAGGTTAGGGTTTTAAAGTGTAGACCTGAGCCTTGCTGGTTCTTTTAACCATTATTATAACTGATGTTCTAAAATATAAGAAATAATTTAATTAGAACATTTAACATTATTTACCATCTTAGTTTTGAAATTATTATTAATACTACACCTTTATTATAAATAAAACATAACATATGTATTTAAAAGGTTCCATTTTGGGTTGGCGTGCGGAGCACGCAGGGGTCGCCCCTAGTATAAGATATTTCGTACTCGCAGTCCTTCATGAGTAGACCAATTTCAAAAATAGTTGAAACCCTAATACATATAAACTAAAATTTTTTGAAATTTGCTGATTCAGCTGCGTTATCGAATTACTGTATTAAAATTTAATAAAATTGTTGACCCCATCAATTTAGGGAAAGTCCCCAATTTGAAATTTGTTCAAAATCAAAAGTGCATAAATTCCTAATGGTTGGTACACTTACAAAGATAATTCTGTATCGTGCTTAGAATTATTGTAGTTGTAGAGTTTTCTTATAATTTTGTTCACCATTTCATATTACACATTATATACGTGGGTAACACGAAATTATCTCTCCACAACACACATTGACAAATGACACTTTCAGTAAGAATAATTACAAAGAAGAAATGTAAGAGAATGTGACCCTCCTACTAAGATTAGACATAACGAACTCTCCTTCACGTAAGCCTACTTGTACTTGCTGACTGGGTATGGGGCGCATCATTAGCATTTTAAATACTTCGCATTTCCCAGTCTTACCGGGGAATATTTTTACATTATATGTATACTTGTCATCACCTAAATGTTGATGGTTAGTTTGTAAACTACCCGGGATATTTGTATTCTAAACGCCGGCCGCGCCGTCTGGTGACGTAATCTGGAAAAGCACTTTCACAAGGGATTAGGCTAAGTCGTGGTTAGGGATATAGTGCACGGCGCTATGTCCAAACATTTATTCCAATGTTAATCTATTATCCAGTAAAATTAACTCCAAAAAAAGACTTCCAGGACTTTATTCCGGGAGATCAGGAAATTATGTTTATAACTTTTTCTGGTTCTTAATACTTGTAATCTTAGTTTGCACCATCCCAGGAAGGGAACATAACGTCAGGGTGCCAAAATACCGCAAAATGTTTGCACTTTTTTTGCGAAAAGGGAGAGTCGTACAGAAAATGTTATTACTTTTAAAATTAAAAAAAAGGTAAATTCTGCGTCGAATTAGTATATAGTATTCATAAAGTCCCTATAAAACCGTTTATTGATTTTGTTATTGACAATAATTTTTAAAAAAACTTTGTGTATATCTTGACAGGACACATTTTTTTACATATCTGAAATTTTATGATTTTGCAAGGGCTTGAGGGGGGTAAACAATTTCAAATATAAAGGTGGCCATTGAAAAGCTTATTAAAAGAGAAACAGAATGGCGCAAGCTAAAGCTTAGTACCTTGCTTCGTTCCAAAGTAATAGACAATCAAAGTTCTGGAAAATGATATCTTCTACTTATATAAAGCTACACGGTAACACTGATTCACTGACATTAATTATTAGGCACTTCCCGTAATCGGAACCCCGTCAACCTTATACTTGAATTAAAGTTCTCGACGAGAAACGTTTGGGAAAATTGCCAGAATTGTACAGTTTTTAATTTTGAAAGCATCTTTTGGGCGGGAAAGATTTTCAATTTTTTCAATTTCTTCATTTTCCCACTTTGAGCGCATTTAATAAGAAAGCGGTTAGAGATAGCAAAAAATTTTAAATACAAAAGTTGTACAAAATTAAATTTTAAAGAAGAGATTTTCCGTCAGATTTAAGATCTAATCATCCATTTAGCCACTATTCATCCGAGAAGGGAGGCTCTGCCCAACGTCCTTAAAACTAGACAATTTCACTGATTCACTGACATTAATTATTCGACACTTCCCGTAATCGGACTCCCGTCAACCTTATACTTGAATTAAAGCTCTCGACGAGAATCGTTTGGAAAAATTTCCAGAATTTAAGATTTTTGAATTTTTGAAGCACCTTTTGGGCAGGAAAGATTTATTATATTTTTTAAATTTTTTACTTTAAGCGCATTTGTAAGAAAACGGTAAAAGGTAGCACAAAATTTTAAATACAAAAGTTGTAGAAAATTTAATTTCAGACTAACGATTTTCCATCAGATTTAAGATCCAATCATCCGTTTAGTCGCTATTCACCCGAGAAGGAGCTCCGGCACACAATCCTTTAAATTTTCCATGTTAGTCTTATGGAGATGATGTTTAATGAGTTTCAGTCAGCTGCCAAATAAAACAGCTGATTTATGCTCGGTCACCTATGTACAAACGAGCCAAAGATTAACGAGATTCTTTAACGAACTGCGAGCGAAGCGAAGCAGCCAGCTGAGGCCTAAGGCCGAGGCGGGGTTGGGACGCGAAGAGTCCAGGGACAGAGCCCCTAGTTGTTATTATAACATCAAAGCAGGTTATTAATTTGCTAATGTTAGGAATAAGTAGGTTGTGTGTTATTTTCCAGAACTTTGATTGCCCATTGCTTTGAAACGAAGCAAGATATTAAGCTCTATTTTGCGCCATTGTGTTTCCCTTTCAATAAGCTTTTCAATGGTATGTTACATGTCCTATGAATATATTTGAAATTGTTAACCCCCCTTGTCCCCCGAAGCCCCCCAACTCCCGTTATGCAACACAAGATATATATATATATATATAAAGTTTTGTTAACTTATTTTCAGTAACAAAAATAATGAGAGGGGTTAAAGGGACTTTATGAACACTCTTATTGAACATCAAATTCGATTCAATGGTATTGTCGAAACTAACAGTAAAAAAATTGAATTTTTTTTTATTTACGTGCAAACTTACATTTCGTGACTTTAACGCACATATCTTCGACTCTTTAAACTCCAATTTCAAATGCTTTGTTATTCATAACTGTGCATGTTTGTCGACTCCTAATTACTATTACTTCAGTAGAAATAGTGGTACTACAATAGTAATAGTACTAGTAATAGTAATTAGGAGTCGACAAACATATGAATAACAAAGCATTTGCAGGGTTGTATCAACCCAAAGTCCAGTACCTAGGAATTGCAGAGGGCTTAGCTTTACTGTTTTTATACTAATTACTATGTTTTATAACTTAGATTGAGTGATCTACTGGATTAAACTCTTGTAAAAAATAACAGATGTATCATCTTTAATATTTCAATGTTATTTAAATGGGGAAAAATTATAACTTTGATTGGCCACTGTGTTGGATAGAGTCAACATACAGACCTCCAGTTTGCGCCAATCTTCTTTTTTTATCATGGCCTTTAAGATGAGGTGTCACTCAATAGGGGTTCTCATTTAAAATTTTCGACTTACCCCCAAAATACCCCATTTTTGGGAAAGGTGTTGCAATTTACGATACGCCAAAAAACTCCATTTTTGTTCATGTTAACAATCCCCAAAGCAAATCTATTTCCATTAATAAAAATTATAATAGGGGGTGGGGCTTTTGGGACACCTGGTGTTTAATGACTCTAATGAAAGTGTTCTGGGGACTATGATCGGTGCTCATTGACCACTCCCAACCTTAAGTCTGACCATAAGAGCCACTGCAATAGCTCATCTTTCCTAAGGAAATTCCCTGATAAATGGCGACTAGACGGAAAATATACCATTTGAGGACCTATGATTATTGGTACTTTGTACTTTAAATGGTGCTATAAACACTTAGGTGAATTATTAGGAAGCATTATTAAAAGAGCCTGTATACAAATAAAGACAAACGTCGAAATAAATAATTATACAAATAGAATTATCCATTATTCGTTTGGTTTCATTACAGTGGAAATGTAGCACAACCCTGAACATGAAATAATTGATAAACGTTGTGGAAAACACATGTTCTTATTTTGTGCTTAGTTTATTTTTACTTTCTCACTATACTATAGTATAGAGAAAGTATAGTGATCGCAAAAAAAATCGATGTTGAGATTTTTGTGGAAATATCCGTTTTGGGACCCCCTGATTTCAAAAAAGTGGTTTTTCCAAACTGTCTGTCTGTATGTACACTAGGCCCAAGCTAGCTGCGCGTGTGGCCTTCAGATCAGGAGGGTGGGCTGGGATCGAGGAGGGGGTACCTTTCTAAAAACATCCGCCGCGCCGTAGTGCCGTGACTCACTCAAACCATTTCCCTTCGCTTGCCGGATACACTGGTAGAATGTCAGCAGGACGGCTAATACACTGGTTGCCGCGCACGCATCTAGCTTGGGCCTACTGTATACAAAGCTAGAGCGAAAACTATTCGATCGATTTCAAACAAATTTGCATCAGACATGTAAAGTGTAGGCCTGTATAGATGCACGAAAAACGGTTTTGAACAATTTTGAAAAACAACCCCCATTTTGGCAAAAAAACCCCAAAAAATCAGTTATTATTGAAGTTATTTGCGCTCGTTGTAATCGGGATGGGGTGTCAGTCGAGATATCGCGTCACGCGTTAGGAGTAAAGTCCGGATAGTGCCTCTTTATACTTTTTCTCTACAAGAGATACCTCAAGAGTCTCGGTGGGTGAGTGGTTAACGCACTTGACATCCACGCTAGAATCCCTGGTTCGATACCCGGCTGGGAAATTTTATTTTAAAAAATTATAGGAAAGTATACGAATATACGAATGGCCAAAGAAGTATAACTTCCACCGTCTGGTCCGACGCAGACCCAATTTTTTAAAATAAAAAAACTGCTCAAATAATATTGATCAAATTTGGCTTATTTGTAGCCCTTAATGTACCCTACCATTGAAGAAAACCGTATCTTTCTAAAAATTCTTGTTTAGCTAATAATAATAATAACAGATTTTTGGCCAAAAAGGGGTTTGTTTTTCAAAATTTTTCATTACATTTTTTCGTGCATCTATACAGGCCTAATATACGTGTTTTGTGCAAATTTGTTCAAAATCGATCGAATAGTTTTCTCTCTAGCTAATAATAATAATATTTAGTTAATCTCCTACTTTAATATTACCTCTCCTACCCCACCTACAATAATGAAGCCACAATGAATCTGTTTAATAATTTATATATGTTTGTGGGTAAGAATGTGCCATTTCCTGGTACCGTTTATTTACAATAGTTTAAACACTTCAGGACAAGAATTTCTTGTTTCTTTACCCAGGTAAACTTTTACCTTCCTGAGCTTTAAATTACACTTATATCACAGTCTGCGATGTCTTTAATCGTGTTCCTTGAAGTTCAGGGTCAAGATACTCTTAATCCCTTAAAAAATAACAAAACTAAATCCAGCCATGATCTGCCCACATCATTATACTAATCCCAGTAGTCTGACCTGGTACTATAAGTTGGGCTTACTTGGCTAGATAGACTGCTTACGATTCCACTCTTTGCAGGACATGGATTACAAAGATATCTTCATCAGGCCATAGAGTGGGGAGGTAATAATAGCCGAACGTATGTGGTATTGTATGGTAATCGTGATACGCAATAGTCCCAAGTTTGGAAGTTAATGGAACTTCAGAACATAAACAAAGCTCAAGTAAAGGTATTTCTTTATCACTTGAGGAACTACATTTTTACGATCTTTTTAAAAAGGGTTTCCTGTTCTACCTACAAAAATACGAGATGCGTCCTTTAACTGGCACTAAGTCTCTACAGTTAAAAATCGTAAAGGTTTGAGAAGAGGCGAACATTTCAAAATGTCGTCGAACAACCAAGAAACATATATATTACGAAAGTTATAGCAGAGGAATGACAAAAATAATTCGACCACGCAGCTGAACCGCTGACGTGAGTTGAGCAAATTTCCAAAATTAAGTTTACAGGCCTATGTTTTAAGGTTTCAACCAACAATTTGGGAAATAGGTCTACTCACGACGGTGCTGAATAGCTGCAAAATGGTTCCCACGCCATTCCGCATATTGGGAGGTTATGCTTCCAACTTCAATCATTGTGAAGTTGATTTTTTTAAATATGAGCTAAATAACTAATGTATGCAATAATCTACGCTATAATATTTGCTTTCAGGTTATAAACTATATATAAATTCAACCTTTTATCATGAATATGTTTTTTATACAAATTTTAAGAATAGATACATATTCCTTTAGTTTAGGAAACATTCCTACATCTAAACAGCTGATTTCACCCATCATCTGTAATACACAAACCTAGCATAGATTATACCTTTGGGGGTATGTTTACAACTTTAATAAAAATATAAGTGATTTAATATTAATAACGTCTAAATCATTTGATCTATCAATATGAAATAAAAAGCAATTCAAAGATAATATTTTTATCTTTCTTTAAATATACAATAACATACATAAATACAAAATTTTAAGAAATATTCATACAGTTTTATAATCCTTATAATTGTACACATTTACCAAGTTAAAAATCCCTGTCAGCATAGTTATTCAGGCATTTTTGAATGATGTATTTCAGATGTGTATCTATTCAAAATATTTTCAAGGACGAATAGTGCCAGCCCTCTCATTAATGTTGTGAAAATGACTGGTATTACATGAAAACCTAAAATAGATCCTAGATCAACTCAAATAAATTTGTATTTAGTTATTTGATTTCATATGATCTAATAATAATTTGTTTAAAATAAAGTTATAAATAGTAATATTAAATTTTGAGTGTGAAATTGTCTACATTTTCATTTAATAACCAGCTCCAGCTATCCTAACCGGCTTCAGTTTCAAATTTCAATTGTACTACTAGTATTAACCAAATATGGTGGAGGTATGGGGGAGGCGTGACCTCACATCAGTGTTCAAAGGGAGAGGGGGGGAGGGGGCACAGAGCCTGAAAGGTTGAGATCCCCTGGTCTATAAGGTGGTGTAAAAAACTATATGTACAAAATAATCTATATTTATGTTTTTAGATAAAACCACAAAAAGAGTCATTCTAGAACGAAAAATCTCCAAAATTGATACTTACTGTCAAAAAACGTGCTTCCGGTTTTTGGATTTTGTAGGCTACCAAACTCGTCAAGGCGACTAAGAAAACCATCATGTGCACCAAATTTCGACCAAATCGGACGTAACATGAGACCGTTACAGTGCGAACGCACATATATATACAAATGTATTTTATGACCCCCCCCCCCCCCATGTGTTCTGGGGACCATGATCGGTGAGAGAACATGATGAACATGAGAACATGAGAATGATCGGTGAGCCTTTGAGAGAAACTGTAACAGCTCATCTTATGGAAATTCGCTAACGCGGAGTTTTAACGTCTTTAAAATTAAACTGTTTCGTGTTACATTTTGGCGGGAAATCGATTAACTTAGTCCAAAGTACAATTTCAGTGGTGAAAGAAAACTCATTCCGCGTCTTAAGAAAGGACGTTTTTATAGTTCCCGTCCGTTATGCAGTTGTCAAGTTTTCGACCGTTTTACTTTTTGTATACAAAATCCGCCTTCCTCGGTAATATGTTAAATATGGGACATTGCTAAACAAGAACAAACTATACATTTTCAATGTTGGTAATAGAGAGATTTAGTAATCACTAGGGCGTTTCCATAGAAAATATGAGTCATTGCAGTGATTTAAATGGTGAAAACTATGGTCGGGAGTGGCATTCAAATACCAAATTTCATTCCAATCCGTTCGGTGGTGTTTTTTTAGTAACTTTGACCCCCCCCCCCCTAAAATTTCGAATGTTTTTAAAACCTTTCTTAGCAAGCATCTAGGGCCCTAGAGAAAGCTACATACCAAATTTAATTCCAATCCGTTCGGTGTTTTTTTAGTAATTTTGAACCAACCCCAAACCACCCCTGAAATTTCGATTTCACCTATAGCTCTAGCTACATACCAAATTTAGTTTTCACATTCTAACGACTGCATTTTAAGTTCAATTTGAACCAAATTTGGTACACGTTGGTTTTCTAAGGCACTCGGACGAGTTCGTTAGCAAAAAAAATCCAACAACTAAACACGATTTTTGACCGGAAGTAAAACATTTTTGAGAATTTTCGTACAAGAATGAACGTTTATGGGCGTTTATCCACAAAAATAAAAATAGGCTATTATTCTGCATAATTTATTTTTTTAAATACCATAAAAGCGCCCTGTTAAAATCATCATGGGTGGTTTGTCCACCGCGAGCAAAGCGAAGTAGTCCATAATCCGAAGCTGCAAGGACGATGCGCAAACCTATCCATATACCATTCTGTATTCTTTTTCACTTCGGCTCGCATTAAAGTGCCGAAGTATTGAAAATAAATCATGCGATAATTTTGTGTGTATCTGTATGTCTGTTAACACGATTAATGCACACACAGACGTCGTAGAAAACTTTTGGCGGTGCCAAAATCTTCGTAATTTTATTGCGGAGGGTTGAAAAGCTTTGGAGCTTTCTAGCGAGAGTCGTAGTGCGTCGGGGTCACGTTTTTGGGTCAACATTATGAAAATATTGCGCAAAAATTTTGAAAATACAGAGTGGGGTATCGTTTTATATGTTTTTGGGTACGGGAAACCCGATTTTGACAGTTAAAAAGTTGTAGCGCTTCGGGGTCACGTTTTTGGGTCAACATCTTGAAAATATTGCGTCAAAATTTTGAAAATACAGTGTGGGGTATCGTTTTATATGTTTTTGGGTACGAGAAACCCGATTTTGACAGTTAAAAAGTCGTCGCGCGTCGGGGTCACTTTTTGGGGTCATCATTTTAAAAATACAGCGTGGGGTTTCGTTTTATTTGTTTTTGGGTACGGGAAACCCGATTTTGACAGTTATTAAAAAAAAAACGAGACGAAATCTCGAAAAAGTGTTCCATCGTTTCATCTTGTTAACTCATTGCCTTTATAAATAAATAACAAAAGATAAACAAAATAAATAGAAAATTTATCTTTGACTGCTGTGTACAAGTATACTATTCTTTTATCCAACTTTAACTGTTGCTCGTTAACCGCGTTATTTATACCTATACCAATAAGCAGGAGCAAATTAATGATTTTTGGAAAAAGATCTCCCACTACAACTACTATTTTGTCATACGTCATTCGCAGTATTTACGACAAAAATATGTTCGCGACTTCAACATATTTTTGTACCAGTCACATACATCTAACGTCACTGATATTTTTCGCTGTTTGTCACAGGTCGTGACTGCGACTTTTAAATATCAGCGACAAAGTCACAGTCCGTGAAATATCACTCAACTCTAGTTAATGTTGACAATATCTACCGAACTATAATGACATTAACGTATTGTTATCATTACAAGACTCGTAAGTTTTAGCAGCACAACATTCAATTTATTTTTGATAGATAATAAACACGCAGTAGCCGACAAGTCTATAACTAAATTCCTTAAATCAACGGATACTTATAGTAGACATAGACAGTGTTTTGTTTATTACGGACCGCAGCTATTAGGCCTTTTCGTTGTAATTTATTCAAAACTAAATCCCCACCACGCCTTCTGTCCGAGTAATGCTACGTTCCATACATAATGACCGTGTTTACGGGCTGTGATGAAGTGTCCGGGTTTGATTTAAAACACTAACAATATCTGTTATAAAACCAAAGTGATTTTTATTTAAAAGGTTACGTAAATTTTAATCCTTTGACGGAACGGATTGGTGTAACCAAAGAACGCATCTTTTATACATAGGCTCAACATAGGCTATAATGAATCCGGGTAACACACTCTAGATACATCACTGTGTGTAAGCAAAAATAATTCGATCATGCAGCTGAACCGCTAACGTGAGTTGAACGAATTTCCAAAATTATGTTTTAGCCCAGTCGTTATAGATTAAAACTACCAGTAATTTGCATTATGGTTGATTTTTTTTATAAGTACCTTAAAGTATGTACATTAACATAAAAAATTTTTTACCAGTCTATCGATTTCCCAAAGTCGAAAAAAAATCGATTATCATTTTTTATTTTGAGCTATGATGAAGATAGAGAAAAATAAAAACTACCACCGTGTAGGGGAGGTATTTTTCAATAAAAAATGTCATATTATGTATTTATTTCCTCCGAGCAATGGTTTGTCTGGAAAAAAATCGACAATGCAGGTATGTATTTTGCAGCAGGGGAAATCACTAAAAGGGGACATCTTATTCATATATGAAGCGTTGGGTCATTCTAAATTGGCCGAATTTTAATATATCGAATTGAAACTTGACATAGGAGTTAAAATATATATTTTAAACATTTATGCTGAGTCTCAGCTTGTTATCTTGAAAATTACCCGATCTAGAGCCACTTGACTCATCAATGGGTTTCTCGATTTTAGGAGTACCGGACCCACGAACTAATTTTAATCGGCTCCAGTTTAGAAAATTTTCAAAATATCAACCTGAAAGTTTTTTTACAAGTTAAATATATATATTCAAACAAGTTCAAGGAGTATAAAACTTTTTCATCATTTACTTTTAAAAGCACAAGTAAATTAAAAAAGTATAATTTTAGACCTTTTTAAATTTTTTATCAAACGCTTGAGTTGATCAGCTGCAGATTAGTCATTTTTGAAAATATAGTTTTTAAAAGAAGTATAGCAAAGAACAATTGTATTTGTAACTTCTGTACCAATTTTTAAATCGATATGTTCAAAAATGTAGAAAATGGAGTCGTTGAATCCAAAAGTGTTATAGTTAAAATGAGATAGGTAAAACAGAAGACTATTTTCAAGCGCCTCGTTTTTAAAAATAACTAGAAAAAAATCGTTCATACTTACTAAGAATATTTATACTGGTGTACTCAACTTGTAAAACAAATTTGGTGTTGATATTCCAAAAATTGACGAAACTGGAATAGATTGAAATTAGTTCGTGAGTCTGGTACTCCTAAAATCGATAATCGAAATCGACTCCTAGCTTGGGTCATTTTCAAGATAACAAGCTGAGACTCAGCATAAATGTTTAAAATATATATTTTAACTCCTACGTCAAGTTTCAATTCGATATATTAAAATTGGCCAATTTAGAATGAGCCAACGCTTCATATATGAATAAGATGTCCCCTTTTAGTGATTTCCCCTGCTGCAAAATACATACCTGCATTTTCGAATTTTTTCCAGACAATCCATTGCTCGGACGAAATAAATACATATGACCTTTTTTGTTGAAAAATACCTCCCCTACACGTTGGTATTTTTTATTTTTATTTATCTTAATCCCAGCTCGAAATATTAAGGATAATCGAAAAAAAATGTTTTTCGATTTTTTTCGACTTTGGGAAATCGATAGACTGGTAAACTATTTTTTTATGTTAATCTACATACTTGAATGTACTTATAAAAAAAAATCAGCCGTATTGTAAATTACTGGAACTTTTGGTCTAAAATTACCTCTACCGACTGGCCCTATATGTTTTAGAGTTTCAATAGCTGGAATAGGCTGCATAGCTGCATCCATGTACGAAATGTATTAGTAGAATTTGTTTGCACCTCAGCCTCCAGCCCCGGCTCAAGAGCTGCTTCGGAGAGCCTGTGGTCTCGGATCAGAATAGCTGCCCCACGGTGAAATAACCCACGTGGATTTGAACCGGGTACTCGTACGGTATTTTACGTTTTGATCAATTTTGGGCAGAATAATCTATACTAATATTATAAAGAAAGTAAAGTTGTTGTTTGTTTTTATGTAGGGTAATCTCTGAAACTACTGAACAGATTGAAAAAATAGTTTTACTAATAAATACCTACACTATCCCTGAGTAACATAGGCTACAATTCATTTTGATAAAAACCTTTTTTATTCCAATATTTGTAAATTTAGTTGGAAAAATCTTAGGTTAGGCCTAGACTGATGAACCAACACATGTATTTACAGTTATTACCATAGCAACCAATTAAATAAAATAACATATAAAACACTTGTTTGCTCCAATATTTCCATTAACAGCTGATTTCAAACTTTGAAGCAATTATTTTTGCATTTCTAACTTTTGGGTTAGGTTTTTAAAGAGTAGACCTGAGCCTTACTGGTTCTTTTAACTTTTATTATAATTGCTGTTATAAAATATACGAAATAATTTGACGAAATAATTGTACATTTAACATTATTTACTATCTTAGCTTTGGGGTTATTATTAATCCTACACTTTTATTTTAAAGAAAAGATAACATGATTATGTGTATAGAAGGTTCCAACGGGGTTGGCGTGCGGAGCGCTCAGGGGTTTCCGCTAGTATCATATATTTTTTTAGTAAACTCCAAACAAGATTCTTACTTTAAGAAAAATCTCAAAATGTTTGCTTTTGATCAAAAAACGTATGGTAAGACCTAAGGTCGGGAATAGTAAATGACTACCGATCACGGTCCCCAGAACACAGGTTTTTAGGAGTGATTAAAAATTATATATATGTTCGCACTCTAGCGGCCGCATTTTAAGTCCGATTTGGTCCAAATTTGGTACATACGTTATTATTCTAAGTCGCGTCGCTCGGATGAGTTCGTGAGCCAACAAAATCCAAAAACCGTTTTTTGACAGAAAGTAACTATTTTTTTAGATTTTTCTTACGAGAATGAAACTTTTTTAGAGTTAAATCTAAAAAAAATCTGCACATTTTGTTTTTTTACACGACTTTATAGAGCTCGCTTGGCTCCCCCAAAATCGATCAAAACGTAAATACGATACATATAAACACCCGGTTAATATCTACGTGAGGGGTTTTACCTTGGGGTCATCTTACGATCCGAGGCCCAACGGCCGAGTTTGTACTCTGCGAGCAAAGCGAAGCTGTCCATAACCCGAGGCCCGCAAGGCCGAAGGGCAAGCTCGCAAAACAAATTCTACTAATATATTTTGACACTATAGCTTTCAGCACCTTCATGAGTAGATCAACATCCCAAATAGTTGGTTGAAACCCTAAAACATGTAAACTTATTTTGGTTCTAAATAAAACCTTATAAAATTTTGTTTTTAAATTGAAATGTTTAATAGTTTTGTAATTAAGCGTAAAAATTGTAGTACTTTTCCAGAAGTACGTACAAATTTAATAATACCTGCAAGAGTACTGAAATATTTTGACGTGATACCGAATTTTCTACCCTTCAAATTAGTTAAATATTTATGTTGTTGTAAAAAGATGCAATAAAAAATAAATTATGAAGATACAACGGTTCAACGACTAACCGCTCCTCTATACGAAAGGTGCACGGTTCAGTTCGAACAAACGGTCGTGCGCATGCGAACTCTGACCGTAAATCGAGCCGAGATTAGTTGGTATCGCAACACAATGGAGGGTTATGCATTTAACGGACGCTAACCTGCGATCATGAACTATTTGTGATTGGTCTTAACAATAGATGTATTGAACAGCATAACCATGATAAAGTTGGTGTGTAGTGAAAGTGTAGGCGATAACGGACTACGTAAAACAATGGCGTATTATTTTAGAAATACAACTTAAATTAGTTAACATTATTGCAATGGATAGTTGAAATATAAGTTATCAAGTTATTTCTTTATTTAATCTAAAAAGAAGAGCTTTTTTCCTGTTTGAATGACTGTCTGACCGATGTAGAATTAACCTAGAGTAAAAAATATCGAAAGTTTAAAAGTAGGGGTAGCCTATATTGTTATATTCTTTTGCAACATATAAAATTGCATTGTTTTTATTATTACTTGACAACAGACAATCGTGTTTATGTTATTTTTTAGATTTCAATTATAATTGCAAAAAGATAAAATTATCAAATTTCGGATTAAACCAAAATAACTAACGATTTATATTCATGACAGTTTTCACTTCTGTCTGCAGTTCCACGACTGCTTTCTTTTTTACTTTCTCACTATACTATAGTATAGAGAAAGTATAGTGATCGCAAAAATATCCGTTTTGGGACCTCTGAGTTCAATAAAGTGTTTTTTACAAAATGTCTGTCTGTATGTCTGTACGTCTGTCTGTATGTATACAAAGCTGGGTCTGTTGAATAAAAAATAAGCAAAAGCTATACCTTAAAATAGTGTGAATAAAAATTAGCAATAGCTAGTACTAAAAGCTTTGTCTAATAATTTTAAGCTTTGACTAATTTTTCTACTAAAGCTTAAAATAAAGTGAATAAAATGTAGCTGAAGCTAAAAGTATTTAGTGCAAGCTTGAATATATTTCAGTATGCCCTCCTGGTGACGTAACTGATATTTAAATGGATACATTTATGCCAATTCGAGCAAAAAAACAATAGGTTATAGAATAACTTATGTGAGTTCATACTAAAAACTATTAGAATAAATATTCAAATTGAGAAGAATTAACACACATAGGCCTAAATTTGTTTTATTTTAATTTAAAGTTACTTTATTTTATTTATGTATTATACAGAAGTGAAAATTCATCCGAGTTCATTTCTACAATTGGAACTGCATAACTCATTTTTTGGCGCAGAAATGCAATTATTGTTGATCCAAAATCAAATTCCGTTGTTAAATCTTTCGTTTCTCTGCCTTCCTTCTTTAACATGCCTTCCATTTTTGTTTGTTAAGGAATTTCTGACGATATAATTCCTGATTGTTCATTAGAGTTCATCATAGTTTGCTTTATGTTGAAGCTCTGTCAGGTTAGGTTTATAATAGGCGGAGATAGCAAGAGTTTGTATTATTTTTATCTGGGTTTAGGGTTTAGGTAAGGGTAGCCCTACATCAGCAAATCCAACTAGTGATTTTGTTCAAAAATGCAAATTAATTTGAAGTATTTAATTATTTAATACTTAATAGACCTAATAAAAATGTAAGTAAAACCAATAAATTAAAACAAAAATCTTTTTTATTTAAACTTTCGTTTTTTGTGATAATTTTCTTCATCGGCAGAGCTATAAATTTTGTACTAGCCTATTTAATGAGGCCTAATAACATCAACCCTCAAACTGCAACAGCTGTTTTAAATTGTTTCAAACAACATAATTATGACAGATTTTAAGCTTTGGGTAAAATTTTCCAGCTTTTGATAACTAGCCTTAGCTAAAGGTTATTCACCTCACTTTAACCAAGTGCTAAGACTAAAAGCTTTGACTTAATAGTGAAAGCTAAATATAAGACTAAATGCCAAAAGCTTTTGCTAATTTTTTATTCAACAGACCCTTTAATCTAAAAATAAGCGCCTTATTGAATATCTGCCTGACCGACGTAGAATCAACCTAGAATAAAACTATTTAATATACAAATACTAAAATTTAAAGGTAGGGATATATTCTTATATTCTTTTGCAACATTTTTATATTTTACTTTCTCACTATAGGCTACTATAGTACAGAGAAAGTATAGTGATCGCAAACAAATTCGATGTTGAGATTTTTGTGCAAATATCCGTTTTGGGACCCCCTGAGTTAAAAAAAGTGGTTTTTACAAAATGTCTGCATGTCTGTACGTCTGTCTGTATGACTGTATGTATACAAAGCTAGAGAGAAAACTATTCCATCAATTTCGAACAAATTTCCACCAAACATGTTAATTAGTCCTGTATAAATGCAAGATAAGTTTTTTTTAATTTTGAAAAACAACCCTCTTTTTGGACAAAAAAACCCCCAACAAATGAGTTAATTTTTTAAAATAAAAAACGGCTCCAACGTTTTTGATAAAATGTACCTAATTTGTAGCCATTAATGTACTCTACCATATGCAAAAAACCCGCATCTTTCTAAAAATTCTCGTTTAGTTAAATAATAATAATAACTGATTTTTGGTGTTTTTTAGGCCGTAAAGGGGTTGTTTTTCTAAACCTTTTTCGTGCATCTATACAGGCGTAATTGACGTCTTTGGTGCAAATTTGTTCGAAATCGATCCAATAGTTTTCTCTCTAGTTAAAAATAATAATATTTATTAGTTATTCTCCTACTTTAATTTCACCTCTCCTACCCCAAATACAATTATGAAGTCACAGTGAATCTGTTTAATAATTTAAATACGTTTGTGAGAAAGTATGTGCCAGTTCCTGGTACCGTTGATTTATTTTAAAGCGTAAAAATAGTTAAAATTTCAGCCCATATCAGGTAGAACGGATGTTCGGATCAAGCGCTCAGCAACATATGTTTGTTTACATTCACTAACATAGCAACCAACTTGGAAAATTTAAAATCAGTTAATTATTCTTCACAACCAACAGCTTTTATTAGACTACATTAAACAAATTCAAAGCAAACACAAACAAAAGACAATGAAAAAGCTTCCTGCATTATAATTCAATTCAAACATATGATAAATAAAACTGCTGATTTGGATCAAAAAGTTAACACAGTTTTAGGTTAGGCCTACAATGAACGAAAACACGTTTATTTGCAACCGATTTGGTAAATTTAGAATCAGGTGATTATTCTTCACGACTAACATCTGTTTTAGATTAGGTAAACGAAAACGAAGGTTTACTGTATTATAAGTCAAATATCTGGTCTTACATAATATTGTTTCCTTTTGTTAGGTAATATTAAAATTTCTTTGAAATGTTGATTACTGAAATATTTATGGTGAAATTACAACGCAGGCCCCAATTCAAATAATTGTGGATGGTTGTGTCTATTTCGATCTCTGTCTTACACTAGCTATGTATAAGTCCCCTCTCAATCGTCATTTCCTTGAAAATGTCAGAGTGTGCAATAATCTGTTTGCATTAGCTTCAACCCTGGATCGCCGCAGGGGTTGGTGAACGAAACTAGCTGGGGCGGAGAACCTAGTATCTTATCTTCTAAAGCGAGAGATAATTGTCTGTCTGCTAAATGAATCTGGAATCTCCGTCTAAGGATTTTTGATTTTTTGATTTTATATGGGGCTTTTGGCCACGAGAAATCGATTGGAAATGGTCACCAGTCTGGGAAAATTCGTTTTCTACGTCTTTTTATTAAATTAAAAAGTGAAATTTGTCCATTTTAAACAATACAAAGCACAGCTGATGCAAATGTTTTCAATGTCATTAAAATAATCATCTGTTTTCTTTTAAACGAAGCACAGCTGATGCAAATGTTTTCAATGCCATTACAAAAATCATCTGTTTTCTTTTAAACTGTATTTTATTAGAGGTAAGCCTAATGTTGTATCTATTTATAGTTACCATGGCAACGAATACTTCTGCTAAATAAACATACCCTTTATTTAGTTGTTTAATGTTATAGGCCTAACCTAAATTAACTGTTTGTATATTTTTAAATGTTCAATAATTATTGAAATCACAGGCCTGCTTATAATCGAGCTTTAGCTCGGTCTCCTGGTACTATATATTACTAAGAAATAATACATAATACTATGCCAGATTAAGAAAGCATTTCTAACATCCTTAAAAGTTTTGGCACTTTTGTGCCATCTTCAAGCATAGCTTTAGCAATCGGGGATGTAGTAAATTCTAGCATTTAAGCTAAACTTCATTAATTAGATAAAACATAAATACTTAATTTGTTTAAGCAAATGGTCTGAATTTTCATCACATGGAAATCCGTGGGATACACTAGAGGAATAAGCTTAGGGTTTTTAATCATTGGATAGCAAGCGAATACTTAAATTTATTAAGTAGGTTACTCGCGGAACCCCAGCGGGCTCCACACACCAACCCCGTCGAACCATCTATACATATAATCATGTTATACTAGGGGAGACCTCTGCGTGCTCCGCACGCCAACCCCCGATAGAACCTTGTAAAAATATATGTTATGTTTTACTTATAATAAAGGTGTAGATTAATAATAACCTCAAAACTAAGATGGTAAATAATGTGCAATGTTCAAATTAGTTTGTTTCTTATTATAAACAGCTGTTCTGTAAAGAAATGGTTTTTAAATTATTATTATTATTACTATTAACATCATTATTCATATCCACGAAAGCAGCTGGATTAGTTTGTTTCTTATTATAAACAGCTGTTTTGTATAGAAATGGTTTTTAAATTCGTTCCATCTTATGGGGAAAACCCGACCTTCGAAATTAGCTCACGCCATTAAAGTTAAGAATTTTGGACATCTAAAACCTTATTGCAAAACTTCGAAATGAGACGAATTTGTTGTCAACTCAAACATTAAATTTGGTCCAGAAATAAAGGAGGGAGTTGTGTTCACAAAAAACTGCTCCACGAATTATATAGCCTATAAGGATTTTCTTTATAATAACGGTGTGGGATTAATAATAACCCCAAAGCTAACGTAGTAAATAATGATAAATGTGCAAATCAAATTACTGTATTTCGTATATTTTATAATAGTAGTTATAATAAAGGTTAAAAGAACCAGCAAGGCTCAGGTCTAAACTTTAATAAAAAATATAACCTAGAAGTTATAAATACAAATAATTCCTTCAAAGTTTGAAATCAACCGTTAATGGAAATATTAGAGCAAAGCGTAGTTTTATCTGTTATTTTATTTAATTTGTTGCTATGGTAATAAATTTAAATACATGTGTAGGTTCATCGGTCTAGGCCTAACCTAAGAATTTTTTCCGACTAAATTTACAAATATTGAAAACTATTTTTCAATCGGTTCAGTAGTTCCAGAGATTACCCCCTACATACAAACAAACAAATCTTACTTCTTAGTTTGTAATCATTAGAGCCAATGGTAAAGTGTTGCCCATGTGGTCACAAATCACTTTGAGGGTGGGATGAAATTTCAATAAATCTATAGCAGCTACGGAGTACCACTATAATGCGTGTCGGGCACGAACTGGTGAGATTTTAAAAGTTATTGATTGGGCTGAATTTGTCAAGATTGTAATTAATTTTGATAAAAAAAACATTATTATGTTTTAAGCCTTTCAGATTAAATTTGACGTCGATTTTACGCTGGTAACTGCTTGTCACATCAAATTTATTTCTTCATTATAAAGTAAGACACGCGGTTAACTTTCCTTTAAATAAAATCTCTGTAAAACATTGCTGGCTTGAACATTGTTTTACCTCTCTGGCTTACACCTATCGTTTACAAAACTTCCGTACGGCCTTACAAATGTATTGAAAAATATCTTCTAAAACATGACGCATTTCAAAAGTAATAATTCGACCACGCAGCTGAACAGCTGATGTGAGTTAAGCAAATTTTCAAAATTAAGTTTATAGGCCTATGTTTTAGGGTTTCAGACAACAATTTGGGAAATAAAAGTCTATTCACGACGGTGCTGAATAGCTGCAAAATGCTTCGCACGCCATTCCGCATATTGTTAGCATTTTCAATACACAATGCATTGCGTGCTTCGCTATTCAGCGCTTTCGTAAGTAAACGGTTTTCCCAAATGGTTGTAGCCTAACACTTAATTTTTGAAATTTGCTCAACTTACGTCAGCGGTTCAGCTGAGTAGTCGAATTATTTACTCAGATAACACCCCAAAAAAGTTAAATTCTATAACGAAAAATCTCAAAAAATGGTTACTTTCTGACAAAAAAACGTGCTTCCTCATTTTTGGCTAACGAACTCGTCCGAGCGACTTAGAAAACCGACGTGTGTTCCAAATTTGGAGAAAATCGGACATAAGATGCGACCGGTAAAGTGCAAACACATAATTCATATGTGGTCGCGTTACTTATATACATAAGTGGTTGGTATTTTTAGTCTTTTTAACATAATTGTATCCTTTTTAAGTATTCAGTCAGTCAGTGGTATTTGGCTTTTATATATATAGATCTTAAATAATAAAAGCACTATTGTCATAATAATAAAAGATCTGAATTTATGATTTTAGTAACTTTCATCCCCCCAAACCCATCCTAAAATTTCGAAATTTTTCATACCCTTTCTTAGTAAGCACCTATGGCCCTAGAGGAAGCTATATACCAAAATTCATTCCAATCCGTTCGGTAGTTTTGAAGAAATCGTGATTTAATAACTTTGATCCCCTCAAATCCCCCTAAAATTTCGAATTTTTTCAAACCCTTTCTTAGTGAACACCTATGGCCCTAGAGGAAGCTACATACCAAATTTCATTTCAATCCGTTCGGTAGTTTTTGAGAAATCGTGATGAGTGAGTGAGTGTGTGATTGAGTGAGTGGTATTTCGCTTTTATATATATATATAGAGATATATATATAAAATGTTTAATGAAACCTCAAAACGTGTTCTGGGGTCCGTAATAAGTACTCATTTACTACTTAGGTCCTACCCTGACAGTCATTGCAATAGCACACCTTTCCTATGGAAATTCTCTAAAAATGAAATCAAACTAAAATATTAAACGTATTTCAGTTTCCAAAGTAAAACCAAACAGTGTAGGATCGCCTGTGACATAAAGACGGGAGAATAAAATAAGAAAAATCGACGCTAATAACTAGCAGTCCAGGGGGCGAGGTTTTGTTACATTTATGTTTTGGATTCTTGCCCAGATATCTTTGGTTTCCTTTCCACAGTTAAAACATTTCCTATCAGCGAATTTCCATAGGAAAGATGAGCTATTGTAAAGACTCTTATGGTGAGACTTGAGATCGGGAGTCAATGAACACCGATCATTGTCCTCAGAACACATTTTTTTTATTCATTAAAATAATATACCAGCTGATTTCACCCATCATCTGTAATACTTAAACAAAACCCAGCGTAGATTATACTTTTTGGGGTTATGTTACAACTTCAATCATTATAATTTCTTGTGAAGTTGATTTTTTTAAATATGACTTATAGAACTAATGTATGCAATAATACGTTACAAGATTTGTTTTGGTTGTATAAACTGAATATAAATACAACCTTTTATCATCATTATATTCATTATTTATACAAATTTATAGGAAAACCTATTTGTTTAAATTCGGAAACATTCGTACATCTTCGTATAACATATAAACATATTCGATTATTAAATTATTCACTATAATATTAATAACTTCTAAATTATTTTATCTATCAATATGAAATTAGGCCTAGAGTTTTAAAATCTTTTAATTGTACACATTTACCGAGTTAAAATCCCCGTCAGTATTGTTACGTAGGCCTAGATAAAGTCAGTTGTTCCTAAATAGTATTTTTTTTAATACTGTACGTATTTCTGATGTGTATCTAATTAATCTGCCTGGGATTTTTCACGGGGCTTACTAGTTATTCTTATTATAACAGCATAAAATTAAAAATAAACGTTGTAAACATAACCTAAAATAGTTCACATAGTTGTTGAAGTACAATATGTATTTCTTATAAGGATTTTTAGTAACTTTAACCCTCCGAACCCCCCTAAAATTTCGAATTTTTTAAAACCTTTCATAGCGACCACCTAGGGCCCTAGAGGAAGCTACCTACCAATTTGCATTCCAATCCGTTCGGTGGTTTTTTTTTAGTAACTTTAACCTCTTCCCAACTCGCCCCAAAAATTTCGAATTTTTTTAAAACCTTTCTTAGCGAGCACCTAGGGCCCTAGTGGAGGCTACATACCAAATTTCATCCCAATCCGTTCGGTGGTTTTTGAGATTTCGTGATGAGTGGGTCAAAGCGTGGTATTTGGATTATATAAATACATATACTAGCTGACCCGGCAATGCTTCGCTATTGCTTACATATTTGACACCCCAAACCCCCCCCTAAAATTTTGAGTTTTTTTAAACCCTTTTTTAGCGAGCACCTATGGCCTTAGAGGAAGCTACATACCAAATTTCATTCCAATCCATTTGGTAGTTTTGGAGAGATCGTGATTTAGTAATTTTAACCTCCAAACCCCCCCCCCTAAGATTTCGAATTTTTTGAAACCCTTTCTTAGTGAGCACCTATGGCACTAGAGGAAGCTACATACCAAATTTCGTTCCAATCCGTTCAGTAGTTTTTGAGATTTCGTGATGAGTCAGTGAGTGAGTGAGTGGTATTTGGCTTTTTTTTAATTTTATTTTTATGTTTTTTATTTATTTTTTTATTTTATTATATTTATTCATATATATAAAGACAGTTTAAAATAGTAATAATTCAGACCAATAGCCCAAAACGGACCATGCGCATGCTCTATCCGTACATGTCAAGGATCTGACATGACAGAAAAAATCAGATGTAGCCTATATTAATACAACACAAAATTTAACCTAAAAATGTTGTAAACATAACCTCAAATGGTTGACCGTTGTTTAATTACTACAGCTGATTGACGAAGTCAGCTGTTATATTATGTTAACGAATAAATTAAACAGTACAACCTTTAGTATACGTTATACTCTTTTGTTGCTGTCGCAAGTACATTCGATTTTATAGGAGTTGACAGGAAGGATAAAAAGTCCTAGTTGCTGAAGCGCCTTGGGTGATGTATGAAAAAAAGTTCTAACCTAGTTACTGCGATGGATTTTTAAGTGTGTTAAACTCAGCTCCCCGCCTCTAACTAGTATAAATTAAAAATGTTAAGCAATAAAAAAAAGAAGTATACCGTTACAAACAGACTTTATTTATAACTGTTTCCTGTAATGAGATGAAAATAGAATCTGTAAAAACAACAATTCGACTCGCGGCCGCAAAATTTATTTTTCGTTCCAATTAAGAAAAAATAAACTAAGAATCCTAAGTGGTACAATTGTTTACTAGACATCGCCCATAAAGTCGCTCTCTACGTTGGAGGTAGGCCGAGACGTGAGATTAAACAATTTTATTTTTAGAAATGTTTATTTGACGTTAGTTGGCAAACTGGCCGCTACCCCATACAGTGTAAATAGGCCTACACACTGACTACCGATACATTCTTTGCGTATAAACATACGTGGAAGTTGTAGTCGGGAAGTTCGATTGGTTGAAGATTTAACAGATGTTTTGAAAAAACTCCTTTTGCTGTACAAATATGGATCTGTTTTGTGAAGCTTAAATTTGAACCCGCGAGAAATTGCTTTGTGTAAAAACATATTAAGCAAAATGAAGCTATGCAAATCGAGGTATTTTGTACATTTCCTTAGAGTGGACTTATGTAAAGTTTACAGAATATTGGCACTAGGAAACCCCTGCGTTTGTTATAGATATAGCACTCTAAACTAGACAAAGCGTTAGAAGAAAATATTCAAGACAACTCCGTTTAAGGCTCGCCATCTTGAACTAGGGGCTCTGGCCCTGGACGCTTCGCTCGCAGTTGGAAAATTCGCTAAAGAATCTCGTTAATCTTTGGCTTGTTTGTACATAGGTGATCGAGCATAAATCAGCTGTTTTATTTGGCAGCTGACTAAAGCTCATTAAACATTATCTCCATAAGATTAACATGGGAAATTTGAAGGATTGTGTGCCGGAGCTCCTTCTCGAGTGAATAGCGGCTAAACGGATGATTGGATCTTAAATCTGATGGGGAATCGTTGGTTTGAAATTAAATTTTCTACAACTTTTGTGCTTAACATTTTTTGATATCTCTTACCTTTTTCTTACAAAACGCGATCAAAGTGGAAAAATACAAAAATTTTAAAAATCTTTCCCGCCTAAAAGGTGCTTCCAAAATAAAGTTTTTTAACTTTTAGCAATTTTTCCCAAAAGTTTCTCGTCGAGAGCTTTAATTCAAGTATGAGGTCGAGGGGGTACTATTACAGGAAGTGCCTCATAATTAATGTCAGTGAATCAGTGAAATCTAGCTTTAAAGACGTTGGGCGGAGCCTCCCTTCTCGGATGAATAGTGGCTAAATGGATGATTGGATCTTGAATCTGACGGAAAATCTCTCGTTTGAAATTTAATTTTCTACAACTTTTGTATTTAACATTGTTTGCTATCTTTTACCGCTTTCTTACTAAACGCGCTCAAAGTGGAAAAATTGAAAAAATGTTTCCCGTCCAAAAGGTGCTTCCAAAATTAAAAAATGTTAAATTCTGGCAATTTTCCCAAAAGCTTCTCGTCGAGAGCTTTAATTCAAGTATAAGGTTGAGGGGTCCGATTACGGGAAGTGCCTCATAATTAATGTCAGTGAATCAGTGTTATCGTCTAGCTTTATGTAAGTAGATTTCAACCCCCATAGGACCAATGTTGTAAAGATCAGAAAATGATTCTGAATATGTCGTTTTAAAGGTTAGGGCAGTCCGAATGTTTTTATAGTTTAATTTTTTAAATTTTGTTCTTTGACTTAATTTAAAATCGAAGTTTGCAATGTTTTTGCTTATTCAATAATGCAATTAAAAAGCTAACCACATTTGAAGTTTAACTATTTTTTTCAAATAAAAGTAATTTCAATAAATGTCGATAATTAATGACAAAAAATCTATATTATTGTGGAAGCATTCACGCGCCGAATTTGTGTTTCTACTCGAGTGTTTAGCCTGCACTCTGGTGGTTATCACATCAACTTTTTTCTCGCGGATTATATTAGAAAAATAATACGTCCGTTACTTTTAAATATATAAGAGAAATGTGATTTTAAGGCTCCGCCAAAGTAAAAGAGAAAGTAACGGCGACTCCAGTTGTTCACCCTATCTGTAGCCAAACAGCGGAGTTTCCTGCAGCTGCTGAGCGCTTTGACATTGCTCCGTTTAAAAAAATTTTATAAATCCATCTTTTGAAATTGCGTGGCGAGAAAAACTAAACATTCTTTATTGAATTTCATACCGGCTTGTGATTCGCTTTTAAATTATTCGTTTTTTATTGTGTAAGGAAAAAAGTTCAAACTTGGTACTTCAAAAATGTAAATTACATTACAAATGAGAGAGATATAAAAAATTTTGTATCGCAAAACGGATGCGTATTGTGACTGTGGTTAAAATGAGACTTTGCAAACAGTTTTATGATAAAAAATAAACGAAATAAATGGTTATTAATTTAACATTGCTCTTACTGGATCAAAATCCAAGATGGCCGCCCATACAGCATACCCTTAATACTCACATACATTGTTACGTATGCGCATTTCAATACGTTTACAGTCACGGTTACGACTGTAAACCCCACCTTTATGAAGCTGTCCTATATTTGCAAGCGGAAGAATGAGACAGACTCAATGCTAGCAGTGTAGGCTACAGATCTTCCACTTTTAGAGCTGCGTTCAGCTCAGAAATATGTTTCAATCCTGCCTAGCCTCAAAAGGAAACAATTAATACGTATATTTTACATTCGAATCTAGCAAATCTCTGTCAGTATTTTTCCAGTAAACTTACTAACTTGACAAACCAGTGCTGTGACTAACAAGAAAATAATTCCACAGCTGTCAATCAGAGATAACCTTGCTTCTTCAAAACATCAATCATTCTTTCACTGTCGTATTATTGATGTCAAAGATAACATATAGAAGTGGACTTTGGGCAACGCTGTTTGTATACAATCATTCTTCACGCATCTGGAAAGTATCAGATGACTTTTAAATTAGTAACTCATGTTTGCCGAGCAAATACTCTTGTCAGTTCAGACAGATTGACATATAAAAGCAAACAGATCATGCAGCCGTAATGAAAGACAAGCGGAATACTTGTAAACGTTTCTGTGATCTGTCAAGGTTTTACTGTTATCGAACAACACTGTTCGAATAAAATCTTGAAATACAACCTACGTTTAGTATTCCGTTCGACCAGGAACACCACAAAATGTAATTTCAAACGATGACTCAAGACAGAATGATTTTGAATCATTCAATGTTCCATACAGATTGACAGGTCATGTTCAGCACACAAGTGGTTGCACTGACAACGAAATGATCTTGGAATCGATAATTGGGAATCGGTTTTGATTCAACAACACAGAGTAATCAGTACTTCGCGTTTAAAATGTTCGATCGTATTTTAAAATGTTGTTTGTATCACAGCAAAGTAGAAGTTTGTATCTAGTTGCTGTACTAACTAGATAACAGCATAGATCATGAATAATAAAATAGATTGTCGGGAAAATAAAAAAAAGGTTGTCGGGAAAATATGGCACGATCGGGGAAAATATGCAGTATCGAAATCGTTCAAAGCATTGGTGCTAAACACCGCTTTCGTCGTTTCCCCCATAGATCGCTCCACTATCGTCGAATTTCCAGTGGATTGAAATAATGCATTGGATGGGAGTTCTATTAGGTTATCCAAATACAATGATAACAGTAAAGTAAACTCAATGTACGACGTTCTCTCGAAGAGGAGGACACTCCACAAACTTTGCATTTTGCAAAAAAAAGCAAGTGTACGTCCGTACGTGAATATTTGTTGAGCATCCAGTGTTGCCTAGTCCTAGCGCCACCGCGTCACTGTTCATTCATCTACGTTTCTTAATTTTGCACGATCTGACAACAGCGCAAAAATTCTCACCCACATTTAAAGAAGCTGAATGGTTAAACGATAACGAAGTGCAACAGCCTGTCGTTTTAAAAAAATGCACTACTTTCTTGCAAGCAGTTTAGTTCAGGTATTTGTAACATAAGTTCTGTAATGTGTACATTTATTTTCGCAGATAATATACTTGTACAAAATAATTTTTATCTAGAGAACGGTTTGACTGATTAAGTTCAAACTTGGCATTAAGTTTAACCTAAGAATCATATATCTCGAGAAAAGTAAGCGATTAAATCCAATCATGAGTTTCAAAATGGCAGCTATTTGAAAATTTCAAACCTAAATTACTCAAAAACTGTACATTTTAACAAAAAATGTAAAGACTCCTTTTTTGTAGCCTTTTTGATTCCCTATCGGATGGTGTAACTGTCAAAACAATCGGATGTAGGATAATAGCTAAATTAAAGATAACGACAGCAAATGTACATGCAATATTGGTGCGTTTACTGTGTTGTTATAGGATGCCGGGTTGAATAAAAATATTACTACACATAACTTAACTATTATCCTTCATCCGATTGTTTTTACCGATACACCATCCGATAGGGAATCAAAAGGGCTACAAAAAAGGTGTTTTGACAATTTTTGTTAAAGTGTACGGTTTTTGAGTAATTTATTTTTGAAATATTCAAACAGCAGCAATTTTGAAACTCATGATTGGATTTAATCGTTTATTTTTTTTTTTTTTTTTAGATATTTCATTGTTAGGTTACACTTCATGCCAAGTTTGAAGTCAAACCGTTCTCTAGATAAGAATTATTTTGTACAAAAAAAAGGCGGATATTTAGAAAACGAAGCGTTTCCGAGTCTGTGATTATATCAACTTTTTTTCTTATTTTGACCCACAGAACCATTCACCCAAGTTTGGCGCTTTACTTATGGGCTACCCTGTATAGAATAAAGTAATAATTATTGTTCTAAACATTCAATTTTGCATGCAAATACAATTAATTTATTATTATTTTTCCGCAATTCTTCAATAAAAACTCACCCTTGTCCATCCTCTTTTTCGACACTATAGACAATGTTTCATGGGTATTTTTGTATGTGCATATACTTTTTTGTGTATAAAACATTTAATATAAATGAATAAAAAAACATTTGCATTCAAGATAAATAAAATTGGATAATAGATAAAACATATAGAAATGAAGTAAACTATGAAAATTTAAAAAAAAAACTCAGGCTGTAGGCCTATTTTTTTATTCCTAAAACCTGGTACTTAAAATGTTAAGTTACTAGTGTCGATTATTATGTATATTTCTTAAACCACAGAGATCAAACAATGTTCTGCAACGTTTACCGAACAAGGATGCCGACTACGCGTATTTCTTTAAGATCGAGAAAATAAATTTTATGTGACAAGCAATTACCAGCGTAAAACCGGTGTCAAACTTAATTTAAAAGGTTTAAAACAAAATATTTTTTTTTTTTTATTAAATTGATAAAATTTTCTTACTTTACCAAATTAATGTATTTTATCGTCTTAATATTAACTACATACTAATATTCATGTAACACACGTTTGTATCGAAAATAAACTAAGTTGCGCACTGAAATCTTTCACGAAATCATTAAGAATTAGGTATTGTTTTAAATTACGATATTAAATTATAAACAGGTATTCTTGTATACAGAGTTTTCATAGTCCCTTTAACCAAATTCATTATTTTTCTTACAAATCTTTTTATTAACTTTTTTGCATAAAATTTCTTGACATATCTGACCCTCTATGGTTATTGGGGGCTAGGGGGTTGTGGGGGTTAACAATTTCAAATGTAAAGGTAGCTTATAAAGGTAGCAATTGTAAAGCTTATTAAACGAGAAACAGAATGGCGCAAACTAGAGCTTAGTATTTTGCTTCGTTTCAAAGTATCAAAATAATGGACAATCAAAGTTCAGGAAAATGGTAGGTTAGTTTTTATTACAACATCAAAGCAGGTTATTAATTTGTTGATATCAGGGATAAGTGATTGTTGGGGGTAAAATTTGGTATGTATTTATAACTAGATTCACTTTTAGTTACATTTAAAAGAAATGAGGGCGTGAGCAGGTGTTAGAGTCTGAGGTGCAAAGAAATTCGTTTACTGGAAAAGGTCTAGCATGACGCATGCCCTTGAGATGCGCAGTAGACTCGGAGTTGATTCGAGTGGTGGGGGGTCAGAAAGGCTCAGTCTGTTGCCGTGTTCTGAATATAATACTTCGATCTGGAAGCGAATAAAATATTCCAATAAACATATTGTCTGTGCTTGTATACCTTCCCCTACAGCGGACGGCGTCCCCACTTGCATAAATTCTTCCCTCCCGCCAGCGCATCTGAGAGGTCATGCTATATCTGACGAAGTATACATGTAATCAGCTGTTCAGCGTCTTCGTGAGTAGACCAGTGTCCCGAATAGTTGGTTGAAATCCTCAAACGTATAAACTTAATGTTGAAAATTCGTTCAACTCACGTCAGAGAGATTGAATTATTAATACTGAAGCCACCAGTACCGTCATCTCCCCAGAAATTAACGACCGCAGTGGAGTAAGTTCTTGCAAACACACGATTATCGTTATATTTAGTAGGCCTACGCCATTAATTACTTCCATTGTCAAGGCTTCCCCATGACACTAGTGTAAATGTCACAGTCTGGCGTCACTGTGTAGGTTTGATATGTTTTTGCATAAATTGCAATACAGTTGTGTTCGTCAACATTCTACAGTAATTGGTTTAGCGTCTTACGACATCTGACCCCGAAATGAACTAATGGAAATTTTTGATCGAATACTACGATGGTCGTTTTAAATATAAATCATACAAACCAATTGAACACTAATTAAAGATGCGCGACAATATAAAACAACTTAAAACCGAAGAATTCGATTGCGCAACTGAACCGATAACATGTATTGAGCGAATTTCAAAATTGAGTTTATACGTTTTGGGGTTTCAACCTACTACTTAGGAAATTGGTCTACCCACGAGGGCGCGATAGCTGCCTGTGTGTACGAAATATATTAGTAGAATTTGTTTCCACCTCAGCTTCCAGTCCGGGTTAAGGGTCTTCTTTACCTTGAAGAAAACTCCCGAGTGTACAGTATGATTTTAATGCAAAAGGCCTGACTCAAGCCGCAAAGTCGTTGAAACATGCATTCTTAATACCGTGTTTCAATTATTGCTCAAAACTCCCAAAAAAAGCGTGTAAAGTAATCGATTTTTACTCAATTAAACCGTTGATTAAAAGGAGTTGCCGACGATTTCTTTCAATTATGAGATATAAGACAAAAGCACAAAGCCTTTAAGAACAATTATTTAAGATATTTCACAACTTTTTAGGTTGAAAAACGACGTCTGAAACACGGTACTACGAAGTGCATATTTTTGCTGTTTTACGCAAGGTATAGAAGACCCTTAAAGCGCTGTTTCGTTCCAATCACAGCTAATCGAGTAATTTAGGTTTAAAATGTTCAAACAGCTGCCATTTTGAAACGCACAATTGGATTTCATCGCTTATTTTTCTTGAGATATATCATTGTTAGATTAAACTGTATGCCTAATTTGAACTCAATCAGTCAAACCGTTCTCTAGATATGAATTATTTCGTACAAGTATACTATCTGCGAAAATAAATATATACACATTATAGACGCACACTGACCTAAACTGCTTGCAAGAAAGTAGTGCATTTTTGAAAACAACCGCCTGTTGCACTTCGTTGTGCAGCCTGTTGTTCTGTAGATATGAATTATTTTGTACAAAAAATAAAATGGCGGATATCTGGAAAACGAAACGTTTTCGGGCCTAAGTTGATATGAACTTTTTTCTTTCTTTTTGTATGAGGAATTTGTATCCCAAAGTCCTGAAAGGTTTTTTTTTTACTCCTGAATACAAAGTTTTTAATTACACTCGAAAATGTGTTTTGGGGACCATGATCGGTCATCACTTACTACTCCCGACCTTACGCCTCACCATAAGAGTCATTGGAATAGGTTATCCTTCCTATAGACATTCGCTAAAAAGTGACAATGACTGAAGCAATGATTTAACTACATGTATCAGTAAACAAATATCTATATCGAAGTATACAAAAATAAATTATATCAACATTATTACTCACGACTTGAAAATGTTTCACTGTGACACTTACCTGAAACCAAATAAATATTATTAAATAATGAATACACAAACAAAATTATACGAGTTACAAATATTTGAATATAACTAGAAGCTCCGCCACAGATCGCTTCGCTCACCAACCCCACAATTTGAATTGAATTATAACACAGTAAGCAAGTTTTGTTGATTTATGTTTGTCTTTGCTTTTAATTTGTGAGTCTTATCTAAAAAAAAGCTGTTGGTTGTGAAGAATAATAATTGGTTGCTATGGTAACGAAAGTAAACAAGCGTGTGTCGCTGAGCTTTTAATCCGAACAGCTGTTTTACCTGACATAGGACTGGGAGTGGACCACCGAATTTTCATTATTTTTATTACGCTTTAAAATACAAGTCTTTCAAAATCCTTTCTTAGAGTGTGACTATGACCCCTTAAGAATATACCTTTACTTTTTTACTTTCTCACTATACTACAGTATAGAGAAAGTAAAGTGATCGCAAACAAATCGATGTTGAGATTTTTGTGGAAATATGCGTTTTGGGACCCCTGCTTGAGTTAAAAAAGTGGTTTTTACAAAATGTCTGTCTGTATGTATACAAAGCTAGAGAGAAAACTATTCGATCGATTACGAATAAGTTTGCACCAAACACGCCAATTAGGTCTGTATAGATGCACTAAAAGATTTTTTGAAAAAATTTGAGAAACAGCCCATTTTTGGCCAAAAATTTCCCCAAAAAATCAGTTATTATTTTTTTATAAAAAAAAACGGCTCTAACGATTTTGATAAAATTTTGCTTATTTGTAGCCCTTAATGTACTCTACCATATGCAAAAACCGCATCTTTATAAAAATTCTCGTTTAGCTATTAATTTTAATAACTGATTTTTGGGGGTTTTTTGGCCGAAAAGGGGGTTGTTTTTCAACATTTTTCAAAAAGTCTTTTCGTGCATCTATACAGACCTAATTGGCGTGTTTGGTGCAAATTTATTCGAAATCAATCGAATAGTTTTCTCTCTAGCTAATAATAATAATAATATTTATTAGTTAATCTCCTACTTTAATCTCCTACCCCTCCTACAAAATTATGAAGTCACAGTGAATTTGTTTGATAATTTCAATATGTTTGTGAGAAAGTATGTGAAAGTTCATGGTACCGTTTATTCGTAGGCCTATTTGTATCTTGAATAGTTTTTGCTCCTTGTTGATTCTATGTCGGCCAGTCAGTCCTTCAGTCAGGGCAAAGACGCTCATGAACCGACTAAATCTCCACGTCACAATTATTCCAGTAACATTACGTCTGATTTTCTTCGTAGAACCCTCTTTAAACTTTCTTTCGCACCTCTACCTCGACAGATGTCGATTGTATTGACGAAACGTCACGAACTTTGAACTCCTGCCACCAATCATTAGACAGTGATTCTTCTGGCATTGCAAATGCAAACCTCCAATTTTACAATTTTAATACGCATTCACAAAATGCAATTGCATATTATTATTTTTCTTGTATAACTTTACTACACTACTAGGGGGAACTCGCTGAACTCGCCAACCTCCGCAGAGAAGCAAATACAAACAGAT
>JAGFPH010001738.1:183758-198514 GCA_018207615.1 Philaenus spumarius
ATTTTTCACGTTCTGCTAAAGGGTGGAAATGTAGTAACAACCCCTAAAACAATAAATATTATTTGTTATACTTTCATAAAAGCTTGAGAGCTAGCTGAAATTTTGTATTTTTATTTCTTACAAGATAGACATAAAAAAAACACTTTTACATTTTGTCACGTTCTGCTAAGGGGTGCAAATGTAGTAACAACCCCTAAAACTATAAATATTAATTGAATACCACCTAAGAATGTGAAATTTTGTACACATATTGCTCATAGGCGCTAAGGCATAACAAGATAGGATTTTAAAATGTTTGGCCTTTGATGGTTGAAACAACCCCTAAAACAATAAATATTGTTTGTTATACTTTCCTTGAAGCTAGAAAGCTGATATTTTGTAAATTTATTTCTTGAAAAACGCATATAAAAAGCATTTTTTGCTGAGGGATAAAAATGTGATAACAACCCCTAAAAGCAATAAATATACATTTTTATATTTTTTTTAAACTAGAGAGGTGATACATTTTGTACATTTATTTCTTACAAGACACATATAAGAAAAAACAGTTTTACATTTTGTTACGTGCTGCTGTTAAGAGGTAAAAATGTGATAACAACCCCTAAAAACAATAAATATTAAGTGGTATTCTTTCCTTAAAGCTAGAGAACTGAAATTTGGCACTTATTAATTTTAAGAAAATATTTAAAGCTTATAAAAACGATCCCTACCTATGCATACGCGTATTGAAGACGTATCTGGGCGATCTACAACATCCAGCTAAGACTGTGATTTACTAGTAAGTATGTAGATTTAGCTATTGAAAAAAAGACGCTCTTCACTCTGAACTATTTATTTTGTAATTTATTCAGCCCACATACCATGACGACGAGGATTGACGGGCGCCAGTGAATAAACTAAAAAAATTGCAAGTACATGTAATAATTCACGTGAAATAAAATATGAAAGAAAACGAGAGAAAAATATTACAATTATGTAACATAGTGATGCAAAAAAATTCCCCGTAGCGAAGCAAGGGTATTCAGCTAGTCTTTTATATTTGTACAGATTTGTATGTAAGTTATTGAATTAATTTCACATACCTTTGAAACAACCTCTATAAGGAAGATTGTAAATAACTAACCATGACTGCGCATGACAAGGATGTCTTCTGTCTTCACTACGATCAGCTGTTTAGGCTCTTGGGGTAATAAAATTTCTTGATTTATAAAACATACAATCTCTATACAATTTATTTGAAGGCCGGGCTTATGATTATCTTGGCGACCAATCATAAATGATTTCTGCTGTATCACTTTATAGGTTTCAATCATGTTCAGTGTTTCTGACGTCTGCATCCATTATTAGCACACGTTTACCAAACATATAAAAGTTAGTATGAATTCACAAAATGCTTCATTAAGTCACGTTGGTAGCTGATCCCTCCAAGTAGACGCTGGATGCACGAGGTAGAGAAGGATCTGAAGACTTTGGGAGTGAGGAATTGGATGGGAGTCTTTGGTGAGAGGGGCGTTGTAAAGGAAGCTAAATAAGACCAGTAAGGCTGACCGCACACAGGAAGGAGCAGGAGCAGTGAAACATTTTGCTTCTTCGTTTATGTCGGACCACAACTTTTATAAGCGATTAAATGGGACTACCGCACACAGAGGAAGCAAGTGCGTCGCACGCCTCGCAACACCAAGCGTCACCATGCGACACTCGGGGCATGCTCCCGACGGCTGACAGCACACAGGAAGGAGCAAGCGCAAAGGAGCAGGAGCAGTGAAACATTTTGCTTCTTCGTTTATGTCGGACCACAACTTTTATAAGCGATTAAATGAGACTACCGCACACAGAGGGAGCAAGTGCGTCACACGCCTCGCAACAATAAGCGTCACCACGCGACACTCGGGGGCATGCTCCCGACGGCTGACCGCACATGGGAAGGAGCAAGCGCAAAGGAGCAGGAGCGATGAAACATTTTGCTCCGAGTAATATTGCGTCCTTGCAGTGTGTGGTGCAAGGCTGACGCAAGACGCGAGGATCATCGAGCGACTATTGTATGATTTTGAGTTTGCTATTAACTCGAGGTTGTGGAAGAAGACAATGTTACCATAGCTTTATGGCACTTCGTTCAAAAGTTAGACTCAAGACCGGGAAGAAACTGTAGAAAGAAAAGAGGCCTTTTATCGTACATCAATGAACTGAAACGTGATCCTGCAAAGTTTCATAAATACTGTCGTATGAGTTTTACAGTGTTGTGAGGACTGATTCAAGACAAGATCACCAAGCAGATCACCAATTGGAGGAAAAGCGTATCGGTTAAGGAAAAGCTGTTTATTACTTTAAGGCAAGAACAGAGCAGAATTAAATACTCGGTCTGCTCATGCGCGGAAATTGCTCCCGACCACCAGACGTGCAACATACATTGAGAGCTGAATTCGGGAGAACGCACCGAGTGCCGCGTGGTGTTGCGATGCGTTGCGACGTACATGCTCCCTCTGTATGCGGTAGTCCCATTAAATCGCTTATAAAAGTTGTAGTCCGACAAAAACGAAGGAGCACAATGTTTCATTGCTTCTTTCCTTCGCTGAACGCACACAGGAAGGAAATGGGGAACTTTTCCTTGTTTTTACATAAATTTAAAAATATGTAGTTAAAATATATATGTAAAATATATATAAATGGCCGCCATTTTCAAATACGGCAGTCAACTTTCGAATTTCTTATTGAATACCCTATTTTAGGATGATTTTGGATTGTACAAGTTATTTTAGGATTTTTTTTTCAGATTTTTTTTGGTACGAATAAAAGTTGAAAAGTTATGGGGGTATAAAGTTTTAAAAACAAAATAACTGAGCAGAAGATATTTTTTATGGAAACGTTTTAAACCAATGAAATCGCTCTTAACACTAACAAAACTTTGTTTATACAAATTACTTTTTAAAATCAACAAATACAATTTTTGTTAATTTTTCAAAACCATAATACAGAGCGATTAATTGAAAAAACTACATATTTGTCATACATGAAAAATGAAGTTGGTAACAGATGTTCAGTAACGATATACGCTACATCCTCGTCTTCTGTAGGCTAAATGACAAATTAAGCAAATAAAAATGAAACAAAATTGATTTAGGTTTATAAAAATGAAGAATTCGATTTTTATTTAAAATTATTCATTAATTATTACTTAATTTATACCTTTATTGTATACTAGGGAAAACCCCTGCGTGCTCTGCACGCCAACCCCGTTGGAACCTTCTGTACACATAATCATGTTGTTTTCTTTATAATAATGATGTAGGATTAATAATAAACCCAAAACTAAGATGGTAAATAATGTTAGCCTAAATGTTCAAATAAAATTATTTCGTATATTTTATAACAGCAGTTAAAATAAAGGTCAAAAGAACAAGCAAGGCTCAGGTCTACACTTTAATAAAAACCTAACCTAAATGTTAGAAATACAAATAAATGCTTCAAAGTTTGAAATCAGCTATTAATAGAAATATTGGAGCAAACAGCTGTTTTATCCGTTATTTTATTCAATTGGTTGCTATGGTAATAAATGTAAATACATGTGTTGGTTTATCAGTCTAGGCCTAACCTAAGATTTTTTTCCGACTAAATTTACAAATATTGAAATAAAAAATGTTTTTATCAAAATTAATTATAGACTACTCAGGGATAGTCTAGCTTTTTATTAGTAAAACTATTTTTTCAATCGGTTCAGTAGTTCTGTTCTAGAGATTAACCCCTGCATACAAACAAACAAATTTTACCTCTTTATAATATTAGTATAGACAAAAATCCTGTCATGCATGCAAAACCTATGCCCATACTGCGCATGCGTCAAGATCTACACACCACCTGAAGTAAGTGCTTCCATCCTACTTTAAAACTCTTTCCCTACTGCGCATGCCTCACGTTCCAGGTCTCCGTTTCCCCCACCACCCTAAACCATCCAAGTACCTAGATCTTGACGCATGTACAGTAGAGCTAGAGTTTTTGCGTGAATGACAGGCATTTTTCTATAAAGAGAGATTATAGACTTGAGTTTTCTGCAAAAGTAACGGTTGTACGCACAAGGCGAAATTTTTAAACAAGATCACTAATACATAGCCGTAAACGTTTACGAGCAATATTTTTCTCGCGCCCGAACGTCCTACTAATGCAATAGCATACGACCAACTTTCTCAACACTCGATGACTGGAATGGTATTGCACATACTTTAAGCTAGAGACACGACTACCGTATGTGTAACGCAAACAAAGCTTAGGCATGCCAGTGCATTATGCAACAGTTTCATCAAAATCGTGTGAAATATAAAGTATTTTTTCTCAGTTTTAGAAGATAGGTGAGTGTGAACATTAAAATTTTGTAAGGGATTTTCACTTTCTTCGGATCTAAAGCTGTATTGAACCTAAATGAAAGTGCGCATGCGTTGTTAAACTACCACATCGAGGTTTACAGCACCAGATAGATAATAATGCTAAACAACTCCGTTCATAAAACGTTTAAAGCAATTGTTTCGAATTACTATTAATGTGTGTACAACAAGTCGAACCGCCTTTATGTGATTGAAGTATTAGTCTTGGACCTTAGCCAACAGACTATACTACATGTTTCAGTCTGCTACAGTACGACGCACACGTGCGTTGCGAATTTTAACAGATTTATGACAAAGCTATTTGTATACTGTTACGTAAACAAACAGTAACAGAAAAGGCTAGGAGTGGATAGGTTTACTCAAGTTGTAAACGTAACCTTAAATTCTAATCCGAGCTAGGTTTTGTAACGAATTGTTGAGCAAATCAGCTGTTATAAATGTGCATTATTATTTTTTACAATGTCCGTGTTCCCTTGTAACAACACAAAACCTAATCTAAGTTGTAAACATAACCTTAAATTGTAATCTTATGCTATGTTTTTGTAATGAATTGTTGAGCAAATCAGCTGATTTAAATCTGCATAATTATCTTTATAATGTCCACATTCCTTATACTTTTTCATAAAAGAGTTGAAATTTTGTATTATAAGACAAATTTTCAATTAAAAATTAAAATTGTTGACACTTTAAAATGACGGTAATTGAATTTCTTTGAACGACAGTAATTTTAAAAAAATGTGTATTTCATTACTCGATAAGCATGCCAATGCTTACATAATCACAAATTATACCTCTTCACTGTTGCAAGGAAAGGGATAAATATTTTGTTGTGTTAATACTTTTGTTTAAAGCTCTATTTTTGATTTTGGTTTAAAGAATTTATCCATTTAATGGCAACATTTTGAAAAGATTAACCCTCCAAGTGCTATCGCCTCGTTGTGAGACGATTAGTAAAATCGATATATCGACGCTAATAACTACCAGAAAAACTTGTATTTCATATAGTATTAAAGGAAATTAAATTCTCTATCTAGTAGGCAGTGCGACTTTGTCTTCGTTGAATGAAAAAAAGTAGTAGATGGCGATATTGTCAGCTGTAAGCTGCGGTTTGTTTGCGTCTGCACGCACTACGCAGTTGTTTCATTAGTTCGAGGTTATTGTTTATAAAGCGTTTTATAATAAGTGTTTAATTATATATGTGTAGTTAATACTTTATGAATTACTGTAGTTTATTTCAGTTAGACTAGAGGTTATTGTAATATAAAAATGAGAACTAAGTTGTTCTAGAAGAACTTTCACAAAAACGTGAAATGTGGCATATGGTTAGATTATACCTGTAAGTGTTTTTATTACTTATCACAGTTTCTATTGCTGTATATATGTGTGTGTGTGTGTGTGTGTAATAACATTTTGAATATTTTGCATATCTAATTTCAATTCAGTGCATTTAGTGAATGTAAACAGCATATAAATTTAAACATGTTAGAGAAATGTTTTTTTCCATTATAATTCATCATCTATCATAATACAGTCCAAAAAGATACAATTTCTATATAAAAACATAAAAGTAGTTGAATGGATAACCCATTAATTCACCACTTATGTTTATTAAAACTTCTTTCTTCAATTTTGATTTGAATCACCTCATGCAATTTTGAAACTGCTTTTTTAACCTCTAAAAGATTGAGACATAAAATGTGGACGAACTTTTAAATATTACGTTTAAATAGGTTTAATCACGAATTATTTAAACAATTTTTCTAAAATTAATTAGAAATAATAATTAATAATGTAGATATAATCGTACTTTATCAAATCAACTATTAATTATACAATTATCTTTTAGAGATCGTGTTTACTTCCCAATTTTTCCAAAATAAATCTGTTAAAAAATTACTATCCACATATATATAGAAATTTTAAATTGATGTTACTAATTTTCTTTGCTGGGAAAACGTAACAAAAACGTTAAAAAACTAACCAAAAGATTTCTCTATACGTTTCGGTTACAGGGTAATTCAAATTTACCAATAGGAATCTCGATACAATAAACAGTGCACGATATATTTTGTTTACAAGTTGGCTGCAATGGGATCGCTATTAGCTAGCACTGCCTAGAGGGTTAACAGCCCTCGTACAAATTAAACTCCACTCTTTGTTAAGTAAGGTAATTAATAATGGGCTCAACTCTGACCGGAAATTGCCTATTTAATACTGAGCTAGGGTTTTATTTTTGACAAATAAATGTAGAAGTAGCTCTGCCATTTGTCTGCTCTTTGGTTACGTCGAATTTATAGGCTAAATATTTTGTATTGAATAAGTACTTATATACATGATTTCTCAAGCGTAAGCAAGGTCCTGTTTGGCGTTTCGTCTGTCTGTCCGTTAGTTAAGCGACTACGATCAAACGCGCCGTTCGTTGTGCTTCAAATTTGGCCACTAAATTTGAGTATTCTCCATTATTTATTACTAAATTATTTAAAAACATATATCGTTGGATTTTTCTTAAAATAGTCTAAAAATTTAATGTCTTTATATATTTTTTTTTTTTTAATTTATAGTTTTCTAGATATTTAACATTGAACAATTTCAACTGCCGCCATTTTTAAACGGATTGTTGCAGGAAAACTATTTTTTCAAGTAAATTGTATCCTATTTAGATGAATATTTATTCCCAGTTTCATGATTATATCTTAAGCCGTTTCTCAGATATTATTCTGTACTATTTACAAGGTGGCTGGTGATAAGTGTTTAAAACTTCTGGAAATGGTTCTATGGCTCAAAATAAAAATAAAATTAAAATTAAATTTGTTCGACAAAAGCTTCGTTTTCCAGCTATCCGCCATTTTGTTTCTTTCACTAAATAATACATATCTAGAGAACGGTTCGACTGATTAGTTTAAAAATTAAATGTTTTTCAAATGCAGGCATTCTAAACCGGTCAATCTTCTGAAACATTAGCACTGAAGAAAAATTAAATTATAATTAATTACTGTAGTATGATCAATTTTAATTCTTGTGGTAAATCCGTTTGTTTCATTGCCGACTTTTTCTTAAAAAAAGCGATCATCCCATTTTATTTGCATCATAAATCGCTCAGTTTTTATGCTAGAAGATTTTATAAAAGCTCATTTGAATTGTCTTTGAAAATACTTAAAAATTACTTATTGGTTATACGGTTATAAAACATTACTTATATGCTTTCCGCGAGAACGTTGAATGTTTCGACTTCATATTTTGGCTGAGAAGAAGTCACATTCAACCAGACATAAATTTTTATTTACAACAGAAATTTGTAAACATAGAATCTTCTTTCTTTTTTGTATAAGCTTCATTTTGTTTGTTACAATAATAATTTATTTGATTGCAAGCTAGGTTTTCGATTTATTCATTAAAATCGTTTATAAACATGAATTTTTACGAAAACCAACATATTCAATCTTGTATAAATTAAAAGGTATTGACTTATCGAAATAACTTTATAGAAACCCTTTTTTGAATTCATTCGTCTATCGATTCCTGTTGTTATTTTGAATATAATAATTTCCTCCCTCGAGAAGGAGTACAGATATCGCCAATTAGGATGGAGCGCGAAGAGGGGGTGTGCAAGTCTCCTACGCCGGCTCCCACCACATTTCCCCTCTCGCGGCGGGGTACAGTCAGTGCCGCCTGCCCTATCTAATGCATGTCTTCTATGTAGTCGTGTTGATTGTATATCAACACTTTTTGGTGGTGACTGTACTGAAGACTCACAGTTGAGTAGGAGAGGGTAAGACGTTATAGCGCATGCTCAAGTGACGCTTCACGCTACTTGGCACTATCTGTAATATCCAACGTCAGGGTAAAAGCCTGCATCGACACTAGGTCAATTTTGTTCCTTGAGCCATTCCTTAATTAAAAATTTCAAGTCAATCGATCTTTTTCAAAAGAATTCGAGTGGAAGACCGTCATGTAGTAGACTAATACATTTTATGTGTTTTATTATCTAAACCAGTTACTATTAATCCAAACAATATACACAAAGTACTATCAATATTTAGTAAGCGCTCAAATTAAACACACAGATAATGGAAAACTGATTGGATAACAAACATGTTGCCAAGGGAATGTGAATGCATATAAAAACACTTTGTAAACAAAATGTTTTCCACGACTGACACTGGAACTGACTAATTGAGCGCCAAAAGGTCATATTCCGATAATAATTGTATCTACAAGTTAAATACAATCTCGCATTGATTGAGCTATTAGGTAATAATCATTAAAAGTTCATAGGTCTGGCCTCAGCCAGAGATATGAAAGTGTTATTGCTGTATTTCTTCATTCATCGTCAAAGCCTTATTGTATCGAAATTCTACTGTTATAATTAGAACATGTGTTTCTATCATTTCAGAGTGGCTAGTGATTGTGCGAATTTCCTGATTACTGTTTTCCGTATCTAATTTTACGGTACACTCGTAACAATGACCATTTCATTTTAGCTGTCGGGTATCAGGGAGATGGTTAATGGGTTCATTTCTTTGAAGAAGATAACGGGTGTACCGTAACTGTAAACCAGAGAGAACATCCTTTTGCAAGAGATCTGAAAATGTTTTGTCTTATCGTTCTAGCAATGTGGCTTTCAGTTGCTACTAGTTCCTGCAAGATGACGCTGCCAGTCACACCGCTGTAGCCACTATTGCTTTATTTCGAAGAAAGTTTGGCAACCGTCTGATTTTCCAAGGCACAAACTTTCCAAACGCATCCCACTCCCCTGGTCTGTTTACTACCTGACGCTAATGTGTGGAGAATGATGAAGGAGACCATCTTCCAAAATCAGTCACCGACTGACATTGCGAGCTTCGCGAAGAAATATTTAGATACGTTAGAAGCATGCAACAACTTCTTTTCCTTTTCACTAAAATGTAGAAAATCCAAAAGCTACAAATGAAAACCACGTTAGACCTTTTTGCAAGAGATCTGAAGAGGGTTTGCCGTGCTGGCTTTAGATTCCGAACGGTTCTTGCAAGATGACGCTACCAGTTACACCGATGTAGCCACTATTACTTTATTTCTAAGAAAGTTTAGCAAGCACCTGTTTTCCCGAGAAACAAATTTTCCAAGCCCATCCCACTACTCTGGTCTTTTTTACTACCTGACGCTAATGTGTGGGGAATGATGAAGGAGGCCATTTTAAAAACTCATTCACCGACTAACATTGCGAGCTTCGCGAAAAAGTAACTAGATATGTTAGAAGCGTGCAACAACCCCTTTTCACTAACATGTAGGAAATCCAAAAACGACAATTGAAAATCCGGCAAGATCTTTTTGCAAGAGACCTGAAGCGGTTTTGCCGTCCAGGTTTCTGGTGCCGAGTAGTTCCAGCAAGATAACGCCAACAGTCACACCGCTGTAGCCACTATAACTTTACTTCAACGAAAGTTGTGCAACCGTCTGACTTTCCGAAGAACAAACTTTCCATACCCATCCCATTCCCGAGACCGTTCACCACCTGACGCTTGTGTGTGTGGAATGATGAAGGAAAAAATCTTGCAAAATGAGTCATCGACTATCATTGCTCAGATTCGTGAAGAAATATTTAGATACGTTAGAAGCATGCAACAACCCCTTTTCACTAATATTCATGAAATCCAAAAACTACGAATTAAAACCACTTTAGACCTTTTACAAGAGATCTGAAGAAGGTTTGCCGTGCTAGCAATCTGGCTTTTGGTTCCGAGCTGTTCCAGCAAAATGACGAAATCAGTCACACCGTTGTAGCCACTATTGCTTTACGTCTAAGAAAGTTTGGCAACCGCCTGACTTAACTAGGAACAAACTACCTGACGGCTATATGCAGGAAATGATGAAGGAGACCATCTTCCAAAATGATCTATTACCATCGCGGAGCTTCGTATAGAAATAACTAAATACGTAGAAGCAGCCTCTTTTCACCAACATGATCGAAGATCTTCAACAACGCTACGAGAGTTGCCTAAAACGTAGTGGAAGGCTTATAGAACATGAGTGTGTTAAAAACTAAAGTGTTCAGCTTCCTTTTATTTTATCTAAACATTTGAAAGTATTACAATCTCAGTGCCGTTTATTAAACGCATACTGTAAAACGACTGGCTAAAACATTGGTGGTCTCCCTACTCCTCTTTACTGTGAATTGAGACATACTGAGTACGTTGTACTATGTGTGCGTAGATGCTACAGAAAAAGACATAAGTATGAGGGGAGAAAGTAATTACTCACTCACAAATTACCTCATCGCAACAACGGCACGCCCCGGAGTCAAGAATAGACTCCTTCATAAGAAGGCTAGCCAATTGTATTTCGAGCGACAATGTAAATTAAAATCAAACGTACGTTCAACTTTGTGTTAAAGTAGTGCTGTAAAAATAAATATAGGTTAGTCGTGTCAATATCGGTTCTGGGAAAGATAAAAGCACTGTTCCTGTATGAGATGTAAGTAAACTGGCGCCTGACTTTACAAAATAAACTTCCACGTACGAGAGGTCAAACCGGGTGTTGTATCAGCGTGCATCTTGTCTATCTTTGTACAGTGCCAATTTTATTTCAAGCTCTTGTGTTGATCAAATCAAACGTGTTCTACTTTCTGGTAATGGAGTTTATTAATATCTGCGGGTTAGAGTCTTAGAAAGAAAAGGAATGGGTAAAACTAATTACATAAATCACAAATAGATATAACCTGAACTTTCGCAGGACGGAGCACTCTAGTATGTTTTTAAAGTTATTAATTGTGTGTTCTTACATTAATCTAATTTTCTATTATTGGTAATTTTTCAAAAAACTAGAAAACTATAGCAAATATAGTGTGTGAAGTTATCTATTATTCACATAATTTTAATAATCCTATAAAAATAAAAACAATACGTAATAATAAATAAATACATAAATTTAAATAAAAATTTATAAAAAAGCAATCGTGGGGCTGCGGACAGAAGTGAAAACTGTCATAAATATAAAAAATCTTGTTTATGTTATTTTAAATTTTTTAGATTTCAATTTTAAATGTGACAAGATAGAAATAACACAACTTACAAAATGAGGAAGCACAATGTCCACTTCAGAGGTAATACCAAGTAAACTATTTTAAAACAACTTACGAAATGATGAAGCACAATGTCCATTTCAGAGGTATTACTTAGTAAACTATTTAAAACAATTTATAAAATGAGGAAGCACAATGTCCATTTCAGAGTATATTCTCTGCTATATACACATGTGTTATATATATAGTAGAGAATGACGGTAAAATCCGATTCACCGCCAGCTAAATTTTTTAACATTTTTGGACGCGGTGGGCCTGCAGTAGTTTTCACTTCAAAAATTAAATACTATTAGGCCTACGGTATGTTTACACTTAGCAATGACGTGACCGGTACGGGCGTCCAGGGCTATGTGTATAGCCCTGACGGGCGTCTACCGGCGAGCCTGAAAATATTATTCCAGTAAATTGAGTGGTGTAGTTCATACTGGTCCGTACAGTGACCGCCAGATTAGTGTCCACCTATATTTTTCTCATTTCACGACCGTTATGTCCAGCTAGCCAATGTCAAAGTTAAATTTGTTTTTCAAAGTTAAAGATGAACGATGAATATCTTACTGAACTACTGCGAATTTATCCTGTATTATCTGTGCAACCCCAAGTACATGGACGCGGATTGTACGACTAATATCTGGAGTAAAATAGGAGAGGAAATGAAAACAACTGGTAGGTAAATAATTTTCCTCGAAGAAACGGATTTTCTCCATTTTGTTCCGTTTTTTCAGGTTGGCTTCCAGTTTGCTCAAAAAAATTTCAAATGCACTTTCTGATATTCTGAAGTATTCGTGAAACTTTGCTACAACGTCCATTAATTCCTAATAAAAAGTGGCAAATTCCCCTTATGCTCTTCCCCTTTTCCTGTCCCAATGAACCCTCTTCCGTTTCCTCACTTTTCCTCCTAAACAAGAGCAATCACCTATATTTGCGTTGTATTTATTACTATAGAAGACACCGATTGATGCCGATCACGACACGATATAGCGTGAATGGAATTCACTGTGTGATCACGGGCAGTGGGATAACGTGCCAGCCACATCAGTGCTAAGTGTTAATAGACCTATAAGGACCACTTACACAGGTCCGTGGCGTGTGTATTCTATCCGTGTTTTCGTATCAATGAACAACAATACTCTTCTGCGGATTTGAATAGAGGGGTTCCCACAGGTCCGGCGCGTGTCCTGTCCGTTGTCAGTGCTGCTTCAGTATCCCTTCCGTGCTTTTTAGCGAATTTCCATAGGAAAAAGACCCAAGGTTGGGAGTAGCAAATGAGCACCGATCATGGTCCTCAGAACACGTTTTGAGGTGTCATTAAAAATCATATATATATTATGTACCGGTATATATGTAAAGGTATGTATATATGTGTTCGCACTCTAGCGACCGCATTTTAAGTCTGATTTGGTTCAAATTTGGTACACATGTTGGTTGCCTACGTCGCTCGGACTAGTTCGTTGGCTAAAAAAATCCAACGACCGGAAGCACGTTTTTTGACCGGAAGTAACTATTTTTTTATATTTTTCCTAGGAGAATGAATTTGTTTTTGAGTTTTTTTACGCGACCTTATAGCTCGCTTGGTTCCTCTAAAATCGATCAAAACGTAAAATACCATAGAAGTAAGCCTACCCGGTTCAAAGACATGTGGTGGATTCTACCGTGGGAATGGCGTGCGAAGCACGCAATGCATTGTGTATTGAAGATACTCCTGATACGGGGGTTGGCGTGCGAAGCACGCAATGCTTTGTGTATTGAAGATACTCCCAATATGCGGAATGGCGTGCGAACCATTTTGCAGCTATTCAGCACCGTCGTGAATAGACCCATTTCCCAAATTGTTGGTTGAAACCCTAAAACATAGGCCTGTAAACTTAATTTTGGAAATTTGCTCAACTCACGTCAGCGGTCCAGCTGCGTGGTCGAATTATTAAATAATTAACTCCCAACGACATTTTTTTTTTTTTTTAATTGCAAGGACGTGATTTTTTATTTATAGCTGAATGAATGAGAAATAGCTCATTGAATGTGTCAGGAAATATCTGATTTTATACGATTTATCTAATCGTTCATACATGGATATTTCGTTTAAAAAATAAATCTGAAGCAATGTTCAGGAGAGGAAAGGAAAAATTATATCTAATATGATATCTGGAAATGAGGAACTATCTATATATATATTTTGTTTGCAATGTTTTTTATTTACTTCATTTTTAAAAACCTATAAAAAATAACAACGGTCTTGAAACATAAAAATATATTTTTACTATCACTATCTTGGGCTATTGGTCAGAATTATGTCTTATTATTACTATTTTATTATTATTAGAATTATACAAATTTGAACTTCCGTCACAAATGTAGGCCTACTGATACTGAAATGTCACACTGATGTGTGGAAGTAAGGAAACAAGGATAACACTGATACTGAACTGTCGTCGCGGCACTGATACGTCACGGACCTGTGTAAATGGAACTACATATATACAACACGCGATTTTGAGTAACAAAATATATAGTAAAGAGCATGCGCATGGTAACAATTGTTTTAAAAGACATATGCTATGTTATTGAGCAGCTGTCTACAAATAACCTAACTTCAGACATGTAACAGCTGATTTCGATCATCATCTGTAATACTTTAACGAAACCTAGCCTAGAGTATACTTTGGGGTTATGTTTACAAGTTTACAAATTCAATCAAAACAAACTTCTTATGATGTTTAGATGTTGGTTGTTTTTGTATTTTGAGTTATACAACTAAAGTAGGCTATAATATGCTCCAAGATCGATTTTGCGGTTAGAAATCGTCGAAAATGTATGCCTCTTTTACAATATTGTTGTTTACTTCATTCTTGGCGGCCTAAAAACAATTTTAGGCCGGGATGGAATCTCGCAAAGCGCAGTCCATGGCCTAGGACATTAGTCCAGCATCTATAGGGGGTTGAGTATGCACTGAAAGTGTAACGAATTTTGACTTTTGATTGTTGTTGGGGGCACCTTGGAGAACTTGGGCACAACTTGGTGGGGGGGAGGGGGTAAGTAGCGCAGGGGCACGTTCTATAAAAGTGCTCAAATCTCGTGAATGAGACGTGATAGAAACATGCTCTAAACGGCATTATATTACACACATTATGTTCTTCAAAAAATGCCGTGTTGTTGTAAGAGACACGGTTATTGTAAAAAATAATAATGCACATTTATAACAGCTGATTTGCTCAACAATTCGTTACAAAACCTAGCGTAGATTATAATTTAAGGTTATGTTTACAACTTGTAGGCTAGGTTTTGTGTTGTTATAAGAAGCACGGACATTGTAAAAAATAATAATGCACATT